>JAYDZE010511442.1:0-15511 GCA_034509125.1 Monilaria moniliformis
TCCTTGTGCAAGGAGCTTGGTTTATACCATAGCAGAGAACCTAAAATTATTGTCTACTCATATGCATCTGGTGAAAAAGCTTCTTTAGTGGAGTATGGTGGTGACTTGGACATAAGATCCCTCAAAAGTTTTTGTCAAGACCATTTACCCAATTTCTCAAAGCAGATCAACTTGGATAGATTTGATGCTGCATCTGATGGCGGAAGATTACCCAAAGTGTTGCTTCTGTCTTCTAAGAAGAGCACTCCCGTTATTTGGCGAACAATAAGTGGCTTATATCACAAGCGTTTCTTGTTCTACGATGCTGAGGTACTTAATTTATAGAAAGATACATGAATATTTGTTACTCTGGGTTTCTTAAAATGGATCAATGATGTTGGTTTTGCAAATCATAGGTTCGTCATGCCTCAGACCCATCTGTGAGGAAATTGGGCATTGATTCACTTCCAGCCATCGTTGGTTGGATGTCGAATGGTGAGAAAGAAATACTCAAGTCTGGTATATCTGTAAAAGACCTGAAATCTGCAGTTCAAGAACTCAGTGGCTTGCTTGTAAATTTCGAGAAAAAGAATAAGAAGGCTTCTGTCAGGAAGGATCCTAGCGAAACAGGCATACCAAGGCTTACCACTTCAAATTTTGATAACATCTGTGGCGATAGAGTTCCCGTCTGCTTGATCGGTGTTTTCAAATCATCAACAGCTCGGGACAAGTTACAAAAGATTTTGCAATCTGTAAGTTCCTTAGTTTGATAGTTTCCTGTTACAGTTATACACAGATTTAATTTCCCTAGATTATTTAATTTTAGCTAGCAGTCCTGACTTTCATTAGAACCAGACCTGGCTTCTTTTCTTACACTCTGTTGCAGCAATGTAGAACTTGTACGTTTATGAATTCCATCTTCTTGGGATCTGATCGAACGTTTGATTTCTTGCATAGGTTTCCCAAAAATCATTTTCTAGACGACAAAGGCCAACATCTGGCCCGAGGGACTCGGTCTCATACGCTCTCTTGGATGCATCAAAGCAGCAATCTTTCTTAACCGCCCTCGATAAATCAGGGTTTGAGTCATCGGATAAGCTACTATTGGCCTACAAACCAAAGCGAGGCACCTATGCCGCGTTTCAGGGCGAAATAACCGAAGAAGCAGTAGAGAGTTTCGTTAGCTCAGTACTGAATGGAGACGTACAGTTCTCCAAGGCAAGACAGAAGCCTACTCTAAAATGATGTCTCAAGTGCTGGCAAAATTGGTCTCGACCATGAAGGTAATTGGTAGAGTACCAAACCCCTGTATGTTATACCTTAGCCCTCATTTGATAGAGATAGAATAGTGAATTATGGCCAAACTGTACTAAAAAGTTTGGTATGAAAAAGTTTTAGTAGAACTTCTGCTGAGGCTTTAGATAGAAACGGGAAAACATTACTTGTGTATGCGGTACATTGTATATAACAGAACGTTGAGCTAATCTATTTGGTGGTCAATATAACTTCGTTGAGCTAATTTATTTTCTAAATTAATGTTCAATTAGTCGGTTTAGCCGAATTTTTAGAAACTAGAATCAAGTCATAGGCCAAAGGCCCCAAACATCACTAATAATTCCTTCAAGTCGGATAGAGATCTTTTAAAAAAAGTTTGGTCATGTAGATGACTATGTTGGAAATAAATTTAATTTGTGGTAATTAGTTAATGAAGTGAAAAGAATAAAATAAAAAGAAATAATCTACAAGTACTCTTCCATAATCCCTTACAAATTATATGCGACACTCCGTACTCATGTTAATTTTATCCATTCAAAAAATCGGCATTCGATGTTCATAGATTGCAACAACATGCAGCAACATACAAATCAATGACAGTACCATGATTTTTTTTTTTTTGTTTAATTCTCACTGCATCCAGAGTTCATATGAATTTCTAAATAATTTTTGTTTAATTGTCAACAAAGTAATCATTATTAAAAAATCTTCTATTTTCCAATATTTGAAGACTGAATTCATTTTAACACATTTCACCGAAATAGCTTAATTTTATTACTATAAAAGAGGGATTCAATCAAACATATTATTTTGGTCATGTTTACAAAATTCCAGTAGACTGGAATCATAGTTTCTCTCAACTGGAATCTTATAAAATTGATCTGAAATATTATTTAATTCTATTTCCATTTCGTTGGAGAAAAACAATGATTTCGGTCGATCGGATCATGGTTTTTCCGATGGAAATCTTGTAATTTTTTTTTCCAGAAAATTAATATTATTTCCTATTCCGATTGACCGGAGTCATTGTTTTCCCTATTGGAAACTTATAATTCATAAACATGACCGACATTAAGAACGGATCGAGGTCGAGGTCCTTTCTCATTTAATAAATTTATCATTTATTTATATATATACATAATCGAATAATAACATCTTCTATATATAAAAAAATGAAGATGATTCAAATTCAATCTCCACTATATTCCAATAAACTCATAGGAAAAGGATACCCATTTTTTTTTTTTTTTTTTTTTGTATAATAAACTATAGAATCTAAGATATAATGTAATTGGCAGACTATTTTGCAAAAACACGCAATTATACTTGGCACGTATATAGTGACTATACTAGTTCCAATTAACTCAAGACAAAAACTAAGCCATGACTAAATTAGAAGACAATATCCAATTCTAGCCTTTTTATACAGTAAAAGAAAATTCTATTCATATAGATAAAAGATGCGATTTATGGACTAGCCTATCAACATAGTAGAAATTAATAGTTAGTCACGATTTAAAAAAAAAAACTAATAGTTAACCGATTTTCGATTTTTCAGAAAAAAAAAAAAGTCTCTCTTAATTACAAGTGGTTTATCGTACCATAAATATTTTACCCCCCTCTCTCTTACTTTCTCCAATTCTCTCTTTCTTTCTCTGTAACCAAAATGCCGCTCCATCAAATGCTGACAATGGCTACAAAATGAACTCTTGTGGTTAGGCCTGACAAATCGGATAACAGGTAGTGGGTAATACCCGACCCGACCTGATACCCACGAATGTTGGTTTCGAGGTCGGGATCGGGTATCGAGGGCGTGCAAGATTCGGGTGTTGGGTATACCCGAATACCCGCTAATTACCAAAATTTTAATGATGATTTTTGTCTTTAAATTGTATTTGGATTTAATGTTAATAGGATGGATGATGACTTGAATTTTGTCTGTAAATTGTGAAAGATAGGGGGAAACTTGAAAAAATAAAGGGGATATTTACTTGAATGAATATTCAACTCGAAAAAATATTCACATGATATTCAACTGCCAGAAACTGAAATTACCACAGGGATGCAGGTGAGAACTAGTGATGCAGTTCTTGATTTGGACTTTCATAGTATTTACTCATTTTAACTATTGGAGTAATGTTTTTGTAGGTATGAGTTCCAAATGCAACATGGGTCTATTGGTAGGTCAGTTGGTGCAACTCTGGGGTACGCGCAGGCAGTGCCCGATAAGCGTGTGATCGCTTGCATCGGAGATAGCTTCCAGGTATCCTCGTGTTACATCTAATGTAGTTGTGTTACATCTCATATCTCACTCAGGCACTAGTTTAGCTAGTTCAATAACGAGCTTTTTCTGCCTGATATGTAGTTTACAGCTCAGGATGTGTCAACGATGATTCGGAGCGGGCAGAAGACGATCATTATGTTGATCAACAACGGCGGGTACACCATCGAGGTGGAGATCCACGACGTGCCGTATAATGTGATCAAGAACTGGAACTACACTGCCTTGGTCGATGCAATCCATAACGGTGACGGCAAATGCTGGACTACAAAGGTGAAATACAAACTTCACTAATTTGAGATTGTGTATTATTTTAGCTGCTGCTTATATTCTCCATGTTTACTTTCAGGTATGGTGCGAGGAGGAGCTCGTCGAAGCGATTGGCACGGCGACCGGAGCGAAGAAGGACTGCTTGTGCTTCATTGAAGTGATCTTCCACAAAGACGATACGAGCAAAGAACTTATTGAATGGGGCTCGAGGGTCTCTGCCGCTAACAGTCGCCCCCCAAACGCTCAATAGATCTATCTCTCCCTTCATCGTTTGCATGTTATCTTTGTGAGTGTGCTGATAAATGATTTTTGTATATTTGAAAAATCTTGTTGTTACTACGTGCCGGCGTACTTTGACTTGTAATTTTGAAAATCGGCAGTAGCTTTTATTGATCATGAATATTCTGTGAAAACAGAGCATGCTAAAAGAGGCTAAAAGAGTAAAAGATATGGCCACGTCACATTCATTTGTTAAAATTTTAATTGATTCACAAAGGCGCATGTGGCCCCTGTGTATAATCATAGGTTTCACGACTTTTGTGCCAGAAAAGTCCTAGTACTAATTAATATATCTTGAATATAAAAGACGTCTGTGAGTTGTAAATAATTTATACAAGAATTATATAATCCATGTAGGGACGTTGACATGATACTAGAATAATGTACAACATTAGATTATTGTACAAATTAGAATTACTTCACCCAGTAATAGTAGCAAAAAAAAAAAAAAAACATTCCATATTTTTACGGTACAAGCCCCTAAGCATTAGCTAACTTCACCTGCCTTATCTCACAACTATCTACATAGTTTTGAACCCAAAAAAAAGGCAGCCTCAAAATACATCACGTACATACAATTTGTCCAAAAACAAAGCTGAAAAGTACTAAAGGGCGACTTGTACACTGCTGAAATCAAGTTACCTATACTTACCTTCCGAGGAAACAAGACAGCCACTTTCGAGTAGAAATGTGAGGGGGTCTTTACAAGAGCGAAGATGGTTCTTGAGTTTAGGAATGTTTGGGTTCACGCTTAGACAACGATGGCAGCGCAATACCCCATCAAAGACGCTTTCATTTCCCAATCTGAGCTCTCCAGCTTCTTCGAGTTGCTTAATCACATTCAGTGAATCTAGGTAGAATGGAGTATTGAATGAAAGCCAATGCTTCTTGTTCTTCAGGTGAGTCGAGTCGAAGTCCTGACTTATCACGTGAAGGTGCAGTTGCCGCATTGAGGGGATCTGGAATGAGGTTAAAATTTTCTCACATATCACAATACTGAATGTCATGCAACTTCTATTTTTCAAATTATGGAATTAAACATTACATCTTCTAAAGGTCGACTTAAGTAGAGAAATTCTGAGGTAAGGTAAGATGCAATTGAACTGAAAATAGATCTTTAGGCAGTATAAACAATATTATAATGAGTTCCAAATTATCTTGACGACATTTCAAAATGCAGACCACATCAAATCATCAATACCTAGATGGAGTTTAGAACAGGGCTTACTGAATGGTATCCGAGGCGGAATTCCAGTGACTTATTTTCGAGAATGAGCTTTTCAGCCCATTTCAAGCCAACAGCATGCATCTCTTTCAATAACGGAATGTCTTCTCCACTGACATCAGCAAGGCTGTCAAGACCATGGCGTCGTGCAATGACCAAGAGGTGCTGTTGTGCCTGCAGTAGAAAAAATTAAGGAAATTTAGAAACACTATTATCATTTCTTTCAAATTTTTTTCTCTTTTTCATGTAACATGTATAAAGATTGATATGTAGACATTGAGAAGGACCTTTGGATAAGAATCTTTTATCACTACCACATGATCCGAAACCTCAAGCACAACGTCCTTATGATTGTCAGGACTCACAGCAATCTTGTGAAGAGCTTGAGCCCATGGGTCCCAAGTCTTGGTTGTGCTGCCTTGCTCAACCTGATTTCGATTGTTGACACCAGGTTTCGATTGTGAAGAGCTTGAAACCTTACTCTTCTTGTTGTTCTCAGTCACATAAGCTGCTGCTCTTTTGCCATTTTGATCTTTGTTACCATAGGACTTCACTATAGAAACAAAGCCTTCAAACAGTGACGAGTAAGCTTCACGAAGAATCTTGCATCCCTTGGTATAGTCGTCTTTGAGACAGTCGGGTCTCTTGGGGTTCATATTTGGCCCAAGAACATGGATAACATGGGTCACACCTTCTGCACCAAACCATGGAGAAGATGAAGGAAGCGGCACGACCACACATTCCCCAGCTGCAAGTTTTTCAGCTCTTTCCTTGGTTGCAACTTCTAGCTTGAAGCCTGCAGCTTTAAATACAGCAGCATTTACTCCTCCGCCTCCCGGTTTTATCTCCCTGCAAAAAATTAGATTTCAGACGATCTACCTAACATACAAACATGGATAAATCAGCCTGCAATACCAAAACCTCCCCTAAGATTTGTATTCTGATGTATTTGAAAGTTCTTTCCTAGACCAAGAATGATGATTTAGCACACTCACCAGTTTGTAGGATTAGCAATTACATTGCAGTGTAAACCTCCACAAGACCGGAGTTGAGTTATATCTCCAACAAATGTAGAAAACTTGTTGGAATCAATATTCTTCTTCGCAGCCTTGGTCTTAACCAGGGACAATATTTTTGATCCATGAGACAAATCTACCATAACAAGTTTAGCCTCTCCGATCCTACCAATATATTCCTCAACTTTCTCAACAATAATATCAGATGCTTTTTCAAGATCGAATTGAAAGTCTGCAGTAGAAATGGATGGAAATGCCAAAGTTGGAATGCTGCAAGAAGCAGTAGAACCTGAAGTAGAGGTAGTAACATCAACTTTATCACGTTTCCCTGTCTTCTCAAGAGCATCACCTACTCTATGAGAACCCGTTTCCGCTCCCTGATTGCCAGAATCTTTAGGCACAGATTTAGCATTTCCGGAGGTTTCTTGTTTCTTGAAAAAGCTCCTGATCCCAACTTGAACAGTGGAATCCAAACTCTTCTGTCCGAAACAACCAGAAGGAAGAGAATCATAGGGGGCGAGAGAACCATACAATTTGATAGCTTCTTTCACATCTTTCTCATTGTAGCAAAACATAATTCTGTTAAACCCTTCACTCAGTTTAGGGAGCTCTTTCTTTGGCGCCATGTGATTCACAACTTGAGCTGCTCGGCTGCCTTGTAACTTGCCCTCGTGCCCACTACGCTTCACAGAACGAGAGATACAAAGCGAGTTTGGCAGATCAAGCACCACAGCATGTTTCTCCGTTTCTGAACCACCAAGTTTTACAAAGTCTGCCCTCTGCTCCTTGTCAATGTTACACCTGTCTATCAATACACTCTTACCACTTTCCAAAGCAGCAGCTACAACAGATAAACACATGATTTTCGTCCCACTCTTGCCATTATTGATTGCATCCTACATCAAAACGAAACAGCAAAAAAGGCTTACAAAAAAAAAAAAAAAACAACACACAGCATATATAACAAGTAATTCCTCCGTCCCATTATAAGTTGCCAGTTACTTTTAGAAACATAGATTAAGAAAATTGTGCTTTGTGCTGAAAATAGTATGGCCCCAATAGCTTGTGCTTAAAAAAGATTCATTTTTTGAAATGAGCTACTAACATTGGGACGGCCCAAAATGAAACATGAGCCACTTATAGTGAGACGAAGAGACTACCATTTTCTGCTACTCTCAAAACTATACAAAGAAGATAGAAACTATTTTGCTCTTATTTGCAAAGGAAAAACATCTAAGAAGAGAAGAGAGTAGTAAAAGGTCAGTGCACAACACATGCTAACGTTCAACATACACTGGGGCATTTCATCAAACATTTACAGTGCGCCTACTTTTACAGTAGAAAAACAAAAAAAAAATCCATCTTTCAGCAAACAACAATGGTGTAATGTGCAATGTAGGTCTACCTGGCAAACGCGGGTCCATGGGCGGCAAGAAATTCTCGCCACTTCCTCGCAAAAGGTGGACTTCCCACTTCCCGGTAGACCAATTAATACTACTATGATTTGCTTGAATTCTTCCCCCTTTTTACCTTCAAGCAACCAAAATATTAAAATAAAATTAACCAACAGTCGCAATATTTTGATTCATCGAAAAACAACGTTGAAATCAACACACACAGACACACACACACATAGATATATTATATGCCTATATACCTTCAGACGGTGTATTTCCTCGATCAATTTCCATTGATTCCATTCTTGACCTCTGCCTAGAGAAGCCAAATTCTCGAAAGTCTTGACGGTACAGTTGAAAGCGAGAGAATCAGCGTATTTCGCCACTTTTTGGGCCGGGCTTTAAAATTTTATAAGGAGCCCGAAATAATAATTTAAACGCCCACATAACTCCTAGGGTTTTTATTTTCTAAAAGCTATGGGCTTCAAAAACTAAACTCGCGCCTCTTCAATTTTTGACAAATAAATATGTCAGAACGCATTAGGTTATATTTTCGCCTTATTTCATCGCGTTTATTCTGTTTCTCTTCGACTACTGAAAGGCGGGGGCTTCGTAGGTTGAGAGAGATTTCTCCTTCACCATGAGAGCCAAGGTAATCCTTCTTCGTCCTCTATTTGTTGGATGATTTACGTGAATTTTATGTTTCTTCTACAGTTAACGCATCTGAGGAGTAGTATAATCTTTACGGTTTTAGTTTTAACTCGTAATCCGTTTCACCTCACAGTGGAAGAAGAAGCGTATGAGGAGGTTGAAGAGGAAGCGCCGAAAGATGAGGCAGAGATCTAAGTAGTTTTGTCCCGCTTAGGGCTGTTTTCATGCGCAAGAGAATCTAGGGTTTCAAATGTAGTTTGATTCTAAATTGCTTTCGGCGAATTTAAATTTTTATCAGATTATTGTATGAATCTCGATTTTGAACATTTTCTTCACATTCAGTGGCCAGGTTTATTTATGCTTTTGTGATTGCTTCTGAGTTCTGATGTTATTTTCTGATATCCATTGTCAGATTTTGATTGCAAGTTTGCGAGAAAGTTTGCTTATTTAAGTGCGATTGGTCAGAATCTCTGTTGTTATTCTTTTCTCAGATACTAATGTTCCATGAGACTTTCTGCAGAATTTGATTGAATTTTTTCGTTTTGATGTCCCATGGCGTTCATTGTGATTAGAAATTCTAAGTTTTTGGTAACTTGTTTCCATCTATGCAATATTGCCTAACCAAAACCATTCCAATAATATGATAGAAGCTAATCAAGTAAAATTAGCTCAAATGAGAGGAGTTATCAAGTGTTTTGGGATATTCCAATATACTATTTTTATCTCTCTAAGCTTGCTGGTGCTGTTATGAATTTTATGCTTCATGTTCTTACTTTGATGCTGTGGACTGCTTCTTTAAAATGAGATTTTCTGACTCTTATGAAGCTCAACAATTCAGTAAACAATATTCAAAGTTCGAAAAGGTGAACAGATGATGAAACAAGTGCACAAACTTTGACATAGCAATTCTGACTAGATTAGGCTTGTCCCAACTTGATCTTCATCACTAACCATATAACAGAAAGGTGGTGCTACATTTCTCTCGTCAAGTGATGCATAATGTGTGTTAATTTCTTGCTTTTGTGTTTTGGATAGTTTCCGTGTGTAATTCTTTAAGTGAAACAAATTCAGAAATTTGAAAGAATAGAAGATGGAAGTAGCTTGGAAGTTCTCTCTTTCAAGTGGCAATTACATGTGAAACAAATGCAAAACTCATCAAGGTTTCGATAATTTATTGACACTCCTGATTGTTAAAATTTCTAACTTACTTTGGATAGTAGATCTGGGATGGTAAAACTTATCAAGGTTTCGATAAAGTAATGTACACAAGCTGGAAAAAAGAAAAAGAAAGAAAAGAAGATGAATTACTAGGAAGCAAGGTGTTTGATGAGACGCCACAAATCTCTTCACTCAGAGATTCAGTGAAAGTTACTATGAAGGGACTGGAGCATGAGCTTAAAGAGATTCTTGGAAACTTCACTTTGAGCAACTTCACCTCGTCGGACCAGTTTTGTTTTGTAAGAGATGAAGAAGTTATCGCCGGCTGTTGATAGCACTTAAGAGTTGTTGATCGGAATTGCTATTGGAATCGTTTATTATCATCGGAATTCAAGATAAAAGTACAAGATACACTCAACTCTAGAGTTCGCTGGAACTCACGAGCATTCTCAACTAACACAAAAATCATATATCAGATAGCTATTCTCAGATCTAAGCTAAGTATATATATCTTCATGGTTGCTTCATGTATAACTGCTCTTAACTACATTGCTGACGTGGAGTAGCTGACTGGGCTTTGTAACTAATTCTGTTGCTTAAGTAGAAACTGATATCGCGTTTTCCTCTTCTTCTTTTCTTCTTTCTTCTTCACATCTGCCACCCTCTTTATCTACTCCTTAATTGATCGTCTTGGCTCATGATTACAATCGTAACAGCTGTAGAATGAGGACTGGCGACAGAATCTAGGAGTCTTGAACGCACGTGGACTATTTTTTGAACGCATGTGGTAACGAGCCCCAGTATTTTAACACAATGTTAGGTGACTTGCATTCCCAATAAATCTGTATGTGGATTTCAAGAATTTCCAATCTAGATAAGTTTCTTGAATTCTAAATCCTAGTACATTTTTAAAAAAATGTTTCTTGTCACTGCTTTCTTGATCCTCTTCTTCTCAAACTCAAATCTTGTCGTGAATTTCACATTTGTTTCAGGCCAGTCTGAGAAAGAGTTGCTGCTTGAGTTAAGAAACAACCTTGTTTATGATTCCTCTGTTTCAAGTAAACTGGTGCATTGGAATGATACCACCGACTTCTGTCAATGGGCCGGAGTCGAATGCGACGGCAGGGGAAGAGTTTCCAGCCTTGATCTCAGCCAAGAATCTATCTCCGATGGGATCAATGGTGCCAACAGCAGCCTTTTTAGGCTCACCCATCTGCAGAGTTTGAGTTTAGCTCAAAACACATTTATTCTCATTGACTTTCCATCCGGATTTGGACAGCTGAAAGAGTTAAGGTATCTGAATCTGAGCAGTTCAGGTTTTTCTGGGCAGATTCCGTCGGATTTTTCAAACTTAACGAGGTTAGTAGTTCTTGATCTGTCGCTTGACTTCACCACATCGCTTAACCTCCCTAATCTGCAGAGATTGATTCACAGCTTCACTAGCTTAAGAGAACTTCATCTCGATGGAGTGAATATCTCTGCAAATGGGAATGAATGGGGCAGTGCTGTATCATCTTCTCTGCCTAATTTGAGAGTTTTGAGCATGTCTGGTTCCTTCCTCACAGGCCCTCTGGATTCTTCCTTGCTAAAACTGCAATCCCTCTCAGTTATTCGTCTCGATGGAAACACATTCTCTTCTCCGTTTCCATCATTTTTTGCTGATTTTTCCAATCTGGAAGTACTCACTATAAGCTCATGTGACTTATCTGGTGTGGTTCCTACAAAACTTTTCCAAATAAAGAGTCTGCAGATGATCAACTTGAGTAACAATCTCGATCTTGAGGGCTCATTGCCTGAATTTCATGTCAATGGATCTCTTGAAAAATTGATGCTTAGTGACACAAAATTTTCAGGAAATGTACCAGAGTCTATAGGCAATCTTAGAAAGTTGTCACATCTTGATATTAGAAATTGCAGCTTTGCAGGGCTTATTCCTAGTACAATCAAAAACCTTAATTTGCTTGTCAATTTGGACCTCTCCCAAAACCAGTTTTCTGGTTCTGTTCCTTCCTTTGCTTTCTTGAAGAATATTAATGTGTTGAATCTTCGTAGCAACAGATTAAAAGGAAAAATTGCTGACTCTTCTTGGGAAGGCCTCGAAAATCTTGAGATTCTTGATTTGAGTGAGAATTCATTACAAGGTGAGATCCCACCATCTTTTTTTGCTCTGCCACTGCTGAAAGCACTATATCTCGCCAATAACAGCTTTTCTGGACCTGGTTCCATCAAAGTCTCAGAAAATACTTCGTCTCTCCTAGAAAGCCTAGACCTGAGCCTCAACAATCTAGAAGGTTCTATACCTCGAATCTTCTTCCAACTCCGGAATCTTTCTAGCCTGTCCCTTTCTTCCAACAAGTTCAGCTCCCTACAGCTGACAAATTTCAGCAAGCTGACAAATCTTGTGAACTTAGACCTTTCCCACAACAAGCTGTCTCTATATGTTGAGGAAGGAGTGCAGCTGTCTGAACTGTTTCCGCGGTTAGGAACTCTAATGCTAGCATCCTGCAATCTGCAGAAGCTTCCTAATCTGAAAAACCAATCATCTCTGATGATGCTTGATCTTTCAAACAACGGATTAGAAGGCGAGATTCCTAACTGGATGTGGGACGGTTCCTTGCGTTTCTTGAACATCTCCCACAACCGGTTCAGTCATTTTCAAGAACCTTATAATCTACGAAGGCTGGATTACCTTAATGTCCACGCCAACATGCTTGTTGGGCGAATCCCGTCTCCCCTGTCATCAGCTGTCATTTTGGATTTCTCCAGCAATAACTTCTCCTCCATCTCCCCCGACAATGGAGATTCCCTCCAACGCGCCATGTTCTTTTCCGCTGCAGATAATCAGATCACGGGGGAGATCCCGCCATCATTCTGCAACGCCACCAGCCTTGATGTGTTGGACCTATCCAACAACAGTTTCCATGGCGGAATCCCTTCATGTTTAGTAAACAACACGCTTAAAGTTTTGAATCTGGGAAGAAACAATCTTAATAGAGTTATACCTGATGCATTTTCAGTTGGCTGCAGTTTGCAAACTCTTGATCTCAGTAGGAATTTTCTAGAAGAGAAGCTTCCAAAGACTTTGACAAAATGCAGTGAGCTAGAGGTGTTGGATCTCACCAAGAACGCGTTCAATGACATCTTTCCTTGCTGGCTCAACGTGTTGTCCAAGCTTCGAGTCCTTGTCCTTCGATCCAATATGTTTCATGGAAACATGAACTGCTTGGGAGAGACAGATTCATGGCCAAATCTTCAAATTATCGACTTTGCTTCTAACAACATAACCGGTGCTATACCGGCAAAAATGTTTGAAAAACTACAAGCATTGATTAATGGATCGCAGCAGCAGCTTGATTACTTGCATTTCAGTATGCAGACAGTTCTTGGCCTTTACTATCAAGATTCAGTGACGGTTACTATGAAGGGGCAGACTCATGAACTGGTAAAGATTCAGACAATCTTCACCTCAATAGATTTCTCAGACAACAATCTGCAAGGAGTGATACCTCCAACAGTTGGAGAGTTGAAATCTCTGTATCTTCTCAACTTCTCCCATAATGCTCTCTCCGGCCATGTCCCATCATCGGTAGCACGTGTGGTGAAACTGCAGTCGCTCGACTTGTCATTCAACAATCTTGTTGGGGAGATCCCGAGTCAGTTGGTTGATCTTACATCCCTCGCGGTGTTCAACTTGTCTTACAATCATCTGCTAGGAAGGATTCCAGAGGGTAGTCAGTTTCAGACGTTCACGGAGAGCTCTTACGTGGGAAACGAGGGGCTCTGCGGCTTCCCTCTTGATATAACTTGCATTGACGAGGGAGCATCTCTGCCAGGAGAAGTAGAAGGAGAGGCGGAATTTTTTGATAGATATATATATGTTGGTGCAGCATTCGGATTTGTTGTTGGACTAGGAATCATTGTTGCACCAATTTTGTTATGTAAGAGATGGAGAACCAATTACAACAAGCATCTCAGTAGATTTGCGGTTTTGGTGCTACGTCGGCAGAATCAAAATCCACTGGAAAATGATGACTGGTGACAGAATGGAGTTTTCATATTTTCTGAGAGGGATGGAATTTGGTTAGTTTTTTTTGGGGCGACCATGATCAAACATTAGATGCACTGTACCTTTATTGCTGAAATTATAATTTCTTCGTTTCGTATATCTATATATGTATTTGGAAATAAAGACGGGTAGAGGGGTACTTGTAGCTCTTAATCAGTCACATAGACTTCCAATGATGTATATTGACTGGCTGGGTTAAATCCATGAACTAGTGCACACATGCTGTTTGATGCAATGCCGCTCAAACATCTATTTCTTTTTTCGAATCTATATCTCAAAGAAATTTACGGAGAGTAGTTCAGTGGTGTAGGTCTATGTAAAATTCCTGGGAATTTCAATATACTAAATCATGCACTCATTGTATTGCACCACTGACTTGCTCCTCATTGCTGACTTTGAATACAATGGGACCCTTAAAGTATGGAACTTTCCACAATTCTGAGTTAATGAATTCAGTCAATGATTGAAGTCCTTCCAGTGGCAGCTTAATTCTACTATCCTGGATATCCAAATTTGTGTAGCACTCTTTACGTTCTCTTCAAAATGAAAACATTGCTCCTTCAACATTGTTTCTTTACAGTATATTCCATAACTACTTTTGTTCCAGTATACAGTCAGTGTCTTGAGGATCAGAAACATTTGTTGCTAGGACTGAAGAGTGGCTTAATATTCACTTCTTCTGCTTCAAGAAAATTGGTCCGGTCAAATCAGACCAGCGATTGCTGCAGTTGGGATCGGGAAGATGGAGAGACCATTGCCTGAATTTCCTGTCATTGGATCTATTGAAAAATTGATGCTTAGTTACACTAAATTTTCAGGTAATGTACCAGAGTCTATAGACAATCTTAGAATGCTGTCAAATCTTGATGTTAGAAGTTGCAATTTTTCAGGGCAAATTCCTAGTACGATAAAAAATCTTAATTTGCTTGTCTATTTGGACCTCTCCCGAAACCAGTTTTCTGGTACTGTTCCTTCCTTTGCGTTCTTGAAGAATCTTAATGTGTCAAATCTTTATAGCAACAGAATATTGAGAGGAAAAATTGCTGACTCTTCTTGGAAAGGCCTTGAAAATCTATAGTTTCTTGACATGAGTGTGAATTTTCATTACAAGGTGAAATCCCACAATCTTTGTTTCCTCTGCCACTGCTCAAATCACTACATCTCTCCAACAATAGCTTTTCTGGTTCCATCAAAGTCTTAGCAAATACTTCATCTACCCTAGAAGTTCTTGGCTTAAGCCTCAACATTCTAGAAGGTTTCGCCTGTCCCTTTCCTCCAACAAGTTCAGTGGCTCCTTACAACTGTCAGATTTCAGCAAGCTCACAAATCTTGCGAGCTTAGACCTTTCCCACAACAAACTGTCTCTACATATCGAAGAAAAAATGCATCTCTCTAAACTGTTTCCGTAGTTAGAAACTCTCATGTTATAATCCTGCAATCTCCAGAAGCTAACAAACTTGAGAAACCAGTTATCTCTAATGATGCTTGATCTCTCACACAATCAGTTAGAAGGCGAGATTCCTAATTGGTTGTGGAGAGTTGGCGATGACGGATTCCTGTTTCATTTCTTGAATCTCTCTCACAACATATTCAATCATCTCCAACAACCTTACAAAATGCGAGGCCTAGATTTCCTCGATCTGCATTCTACGTTCTTAGCGGAGGGATTCCAACTCCACCACCCTCAGCTGCCTATGTCGATTTCTCGAGCAATAACTTCTCATCTCTTATGACAGACATTGGCTGTTGGAAAGCAACAAAGAAGACAAGTTAGGAGATTTGGGAATAGAGAATCAAACTACAAAACAAAATATGTGTACAAGTCAACAAGTTACCATTTTTAGTAATAGGGCTGATGTACTTCAATATCTTTGTTTACAGGAGGATTTCCCTTCCTCTTAGAGATAGGAAATG
>JAYDZE010511553.1:0-15510 GCA_034509125.1 Monilaria moniliformis
TATTATTATTATTATTATTATTATTATTATTATTATTATTATTATTATTATTATTATTATTATTATTATTATTTCTGATTAGGTACGTACATACTTGGTAGACTTTTATTATGTTATTGTCATTCTATCGTTTTTTTTTCCACGCGCCATATACCTAATTTTCGGAGAAAAAAAAAATTCAGTCCGTCCCATATTGATAAACTATGTTAGTTTTCATACATATCTGAAAAAAAAATTATTGTTCTTTGGAAAATGTAATATATATACAATTATTTTATTTTGTCTTTATTTATTGCTTTATATTATGCCCTCAAACATTAAATAAAATTATTTTAGTAAAAGAAGATTTTAAGATAATTCAAATTAAGAAAGTAGAATACAAATTTGTACATCCAAAAAGGAATAATAGACTATTTTGATGGTACATCTTAAATTTTTTGAATCTCTATAAAAGTAGCATTGACATCTATAATATGGGTGTGTTTTATTTTTTATAATTGATCAAATATATCACTAAGGATTTTTTTTATCCTCTCATTTTAATAAAATTTGAAAAATAATGAAATTAGCTTAAATAATAAAAATCATCAATAACTTTGGAATATTCTAAAATTTCAATTCAAATTAATAAACAATAGATTAGACTATACGATTGAAATTCCTCCAAACTCAATTAAATTAATTATCTCACTACATAACGCTTCAAAAAAAATTATCACACCACATAACTTCATCAATGGCTGTTGTCCTCATTTTCACAAATTTTGTGATCGGAGTTATGTTCCACACGTCGCGGCTGATGCCCAAGGGATGCGCGGTGGGGGTTGACGACGGCCACTACATGGTGCGGTACGGCGGCGGAGAAGCGGTGGAACGGGTGAAATTGCTCGCTTCTATTCTGTTCGGTTATTACCTTGTTGGGGTGGCGGTTTTTGGCATGTTGGTTTATTTATGCTTAGTCAAGTTGTACTCTATGGATCTGGTAGAGTACCATAGCTTAGATACTACTGATTTTGGGATCATAAGGAGGAAACTGGTACTTTTCATGCTATTGAGTTTTGTTTGGGAATTAGCTTTACAAATCTTTTATCAAACTGCTTAATTAGAGTTATTAACGCATATTTTAATTATAAGATAATATGTGTTATATATGTGTATCAGCTTCTTCTGATAGGTTTAGAATCCTCGGTCCTTATGAGGTTGGATTAGATTTCTAGTGGGATTTTATCTTTAGTATTCACCTATAATTTTGATTTCCTATCAGGCAAGTCCAATCTTATTAGATATCACAAACATATGTTCTTATGCATATACTAAACTTTAGATAGCTATTATAGATAATGAAAATTAAAAAAAATGGTGACCAATGCCAATGAGGTACTAAAAATCAACTTCTTTTTTATTCCAAAATCACCTAAAGAAATAAATGTAATGTATAATAGTCAAATGGGTCGGACTGGCCCAGTCCAAGCCCAGGCCCAATGAGGCCAAGACCCATGATGGAAGCGGGTCAGGCTGGGCTTCCTTTTATAAAATTGGGCTCAGCCTAACCTAGTTCCAACCATATTTCAAAACCCTAGACACACCACAAAATGCAATGTGTTTTCTAATTATTCAAATATTAAATTCAAATCCCAAATCTTTGTTTATCACAAAAATAGACTAGCTAGGGGACATAAATATACACGGTGATGGTAGATTATGACTGTACAATTATATATAATTGTTATAAAAGGTTACCTATAAATACTTCATTCCATTATTTTAGAGCAAAATGTATATAATCATACATTGAGATTTTATATTCTCTATTCAATTACTTTTCTAGAGAGACTGATTTGAGTATCAGAGTATCTCTCCAAAAAAATCTAACTCCAAATTTGTCTAGCATGTCATACATGAGCTTCATAAATTAGCACCCAATGTACATTTCCTCTCTTGCCTTAGTGTTACAATTAAGGCAAGAGTTAATTAATTCTAACCTATATACTTATTATATGCGATATTCATTCATCAACTCCTCCATTATTAGATTCACCCCGCGCCTGAACCATCTCCGTTGGCCTACCAACAACCTCAACAACCGTGGTCGGCGGAGCAATACCACCACCCACCTCTGCCGATGAGGTACCACGACCCGCCACCGCCGTTTCAGCAGCCGCATCACTTCTTCGAGCCGCCTCCGCGACCCAATTCAGTCTATCCGTCCAATGAGGCGCCACAAGATTGCATGATCATGTAGACTAGCTTGAGGAGATCGCGGCAGACGGAGAAATATAATTTTTTAACTTAGAGGTATTTTTTTATTATTCGTGCATTTAATAGTTTTGGCAATTTGTCTTTTTTTCATGCTATTAAGTTTTGTTTGGGAATTATGCAAATATTTCAACAAATTTGTTAACAACTAATTATGAGTCATTGTATTATAATAGTAACTTTTTTATAATAAAAAATATTTTAAATAATAAACTTAGTCGTGGTACACTAGTTTGATTCTCTCTCTTTCTCAAAGATAAAACGGAAGCGTCAAAATTAAAGATTCTTAACATAGCAAAACTTTCCATTTACGGTAAAAATTAATTACAGCAGCTACTTCAAGATTCTTCCACAAGATAATAATAATCCCCAACAAATATCCAAAACTTCAGACAAGATTATGCCGGCAAAGTGGACAACTGTTGTTCTTCCGCAGCCACGCCTCGACGCAGAGCGCGTGGAAGCGGTGGCGGCAGGCGTCGATGGTGGCGCGTCGCTCGCCGTCACGATATTCGTCGAGGCAAATGGCGCAGCCGCCGTCGCTCGAACTCTCCTCGGTGCAGACGTCGTAGATCATTCGCTTGAGCTTCTCGTGTAGCTCGGCCTTGTGCGGCAGCGAGCGGACGATGACCCGGACTTGGCTCGCCGCGGCATTAGGCTGAGGCTGGCCTTCCTCGTCGTCGTCGTCGTAGTCGGCCCTCATCTTTAGGTCAAGGATCCGTAGAATACAAGCAATAATCGCTATTCCGACCATGTACCATATCAGAACCCATGATGGGCCTTCCATTGTTGTATTAAAAAAATTCAATTGCAGAGTTTCTTCTATATGTGTATGTGTGTGTGTATGTGTGTGTGTCTCTGTGTGTGTCTGTGTGTATATATTATGAATAATTCTAGTGCATTCCTATTCGATGTCTAATAATTATTTAGTTTCCTATTAGTGCTAGGTTAAGGATATTATATTATATTATATATTATAATTATAATTATAATTATATTTATTATTATTATTACACTAGACGGGAAGTAGTGATTGTAAAGACTAAAGAGACTAGTTTTGCTATAACTTTTTTTAATAAACATATCTATATGTAATTGTACTATTTTGTCCTTATTCATTGCTTCTTATTAATTATGTTCACAAATTTTAAATAAAGTTATTTTAGTAAAAGAAGATTTTAAAATAATTCAAATTAAGAAAGTGGAGTACATTAAAAAAAAAATACGGACTATTTTGATAAGGCAGAGAGAGTAAATCGAGATATTGCATATTTCGAAAATTGGAATAATTTTACAAAACGTATTAAAGCTCGGTATATAAGTCGACAATAACTCAAAAATAGAAATAGCCTCGTGTCTTTCCACGCGGATTAAGAAAATCAACGACTAAGTGAGCTCCGAATCCAAACAAACCCAGTCAAAACCCTAAACATAGCCATCCAAACTCAACCCTCCAAAATCCAAATTCACCATTGCATAAGTTAATTATATATCACATAACTGTTCCACTAAATATTTCATTCCATTATTTTAGAGCAAAATGTATGTAATCACACGTTCAGATTTTATATTCTCTATTCAATTATAACTCCAAACTTGTCTAGCATGTCATGCATGAGAGTTATAGCCCCTTCATAAATTAGCACCCAATGTACATTTCCTCTCTTGCCTTAGTTTTTTCTTACAATTAAGGCAAGAGTTAATTAATTCTAACCTATATATTTATTATATGCTATATATTATCCAGTGGCGGATTCATAAGTGGAAAACGGAGGGGCAGAATTAGTTGTGTTAAGCTAACTTTTTCAGTCATCTTTTTTTTCGGGTCGGGCCGGCGGCTAAGGGAGAGGCGACCATAACAGTTTTCCGGTGGAGGTAAGGGAAAATTGCCCGTCGGGGGGTCGGCCATCCCCTCCAACCCTGCATACGCCACTGTATTCATCCATGAACTCACTCTATCAATATTAGATTCACCCCTCTAATAAAAAATTGTTTCCATCTCAAGAATTGGGGAGGAAAAAAAAAAAAAAAAACTCAAAGTTTCATATTCATATTTCCATATTCACACAATAAAAAATCCTCTTCTCACTCGAATGATTATGTGAGTAGAAATAATGAGTATAACAACTACTACACGCCGCCACCTCGGTATGACTACTACGTGCCCGCGCCTGCACCGTCTCCATCAACCGTAATCGGCGGAGCAATACCACCATCCACCTCTGCCGATGAGGCCGCATCACTTCTTCGAGCCGCCTCTGCGACCCAATTCAATCTATCCGTCCAATGAGGCGCCACAAGATTGCATGATCACGTAGACTAGCTTGAGGAGATCGACAGAGAGGGGAAAATATAAATTTTTAACTTAAGGGTATTTTTTATTATTATTCGTGCATTTAATAGTTTTGGCAATTTGTCTTTTTTCATGCTATTGAGTTTTGTTCGGGAATTATACAAATATTTCATCAAATTTGTTAATTACAGTTTTTTTTCTCAAAACACTCACTCCTAAGGGTGAGGGGTTAAGCGGACCCAAACCCGTCGATATCAATAACAATAAATCATGTTTCGTACATGTACCAAGCCCAAAGGTGACTTGGCACCGAGCAAAATTTGTTAATTACAGTTATTAATGCATATTTTAATTATGGGCTAATATGTGTTATATATATGTATGTGCAATTTCTATTAGTCACTCACGTTTGTCGCCAACAAAAATTTATATTTTAAATGGACTGTGATGGTTTATGTGAAGATAGATTATGGTTTTAATTTTTATTCTTCATTTTTTTTTGTCAATTTCAGTTGTTGTGTTGAATTTTTGATTGTATAACCAATGATTAATAGTAACTTTTTATAATAAAAAAATATTTTAAAAAAATTAAACTTAAGCGTGATACAGTAGTGTGACTCTCTCTCTCTGTCAAAGATAAAACACCAAATATTCAAAGACTTGTATCAAAGGAGATTCTCAAAAGGGAAACGTCAAAATTAAAGATTCTTAACATAGCAAAACTTTCTATTTAAGGTAAAAATTAATTACAGCAGCTACTTCAAGATTCTTCCACAAGATAATAATAATAATCTCCAACAAATATCCAAAACTTCAGACAAGATTATGCCGGCAAAGTGGACAAGTGTTGTTCTTCCGCAGCCACGCCTCGACGCAGAGCGCGTGGAAGCGGTGGCGGCAGGCGTCGATGGTGGCGCGTCGCTCGCCGTCACGATATTCGTCAAGGCAAATGGCGCAGCCGCCGTCGCTCGAAGTCTCCTCGGTGCAGACGTCGTAGATCATTCGCTCGAGCTTCTCGTGTAGCTAGGCCTTGGGCGGCTGCGAGCGGACGATGACCCGGACTTGGCTCGCCGCCGCATTAGGCTGAGGCGCTATTCCGACGACGTACCATATCAGAATCCATGATGAGCCATCCATTGTTGTATTCAGATTTTTCAATTGCAGAGTTTCTTGTACATGTGTAGGTGTGTAGGTGTGTCTCTGTGTATATATTATGAATAATTCTAATCCATTCATATTCGATGTCTAATAGTTATTTAGTTTCCTAGTAGTTGTAAGATTAAGGATATATTATTATTATTTTTATTTTTATTTTCCTAGTAGTGCTAGGTTAAGGATATTATTATTATTATTATTATTATTATTATTATTGTTATTATTATTATTATTATTAAACGGGACGGGAAGTAGTGATTGTAAAGACTAAAGAGACTTAGTTTTGCTATTTTTTTATCAATTAACTAGTTTTCATGCATATGTGAAAACATATTTATTGTTCTTCGCAAAATATAATTTATATGTAATTGTATTATTCTGTCCTTATTCATTGCTTCTTATTATGTTCACAAATATTAAATAAAGTTATTTTAGTAAAAGAAGATTTTAAAATAATTTAAATTAAGAAAGTGGAGTATAATTTGGTACGTCAAAATAGAAATACGGACTATTTTTATAAGGCGGAGAGAGTAAGTCGAAAGGTTGCGTATTTCGAAAATTAAAATATTTTCGTAAAACGTATTAATGCTCGATATATAAGTCGACAATATCTCAAAAATAGAAATAGCCTCATTTCTTTCCACGCGGATTAAGAAAATCAACGGCTAAGTGAGCTCCGAATCCAAACAACCCTAGCCAAATCCCTCAACATTGCCATTCAAACTCAACTTATATATCACATAACTGTTCCACTAAATTCAACCCATATCACCAGCAAGAGGAGGAGCCTGCACCCAACTATAACCAGGAACTTTCTCCACACCTTTCATCTTCATCTCACTTCTCATATCATCCATCCCTTTAATCCTGCATCCACCTCCAAACAACACAGAAGCAGCAAGCACATAATTAGCTCCAACGCCGGGGTTGAGCTTGATCAAACGCTCCATCAAACGGTCGTCTAGACCATGAGCACAACCATGTTTTTTACAAGCACTCAGGTAACTCCTCAAGATGACAGAGTTAGGCTCCATTGGCATGCTCGTGATAACCCGATAAGCTTCTCCAATCTCTCCCCCTCGCCCAAATAAGTCGACCATACAACCATAGTGCTCCATAGTAGGCTTGATTTTGTACACATTCACCATTTTCTTGAAAAGCTCCTTCCCCTTGTTTACAAGGCCTCTGTGGCTGCAAGCAGAGAGCACAGTTGAAAACGACACGCTGTCTGGTATCAGGCCAGTTTGTTCCATTCGGGCAAACAAGGATACGGCTTCTTCTCCGCGTCCATTGTTTGCAAGACAGGATATCATTACTGTCCAAGACTGTAGATTTTTTAGGCTGATGGAGTTGAATATGTGGAGGGCTTCATCTATATGGCCCGATTTTGCATACATACTTAGAAGGGCCGTCCCGAATGCAGCATCTAACTCCATACCATTGATGACAATGTGCGTGTGAATGGATTTTGATAGTCTGATGTTGAGGAGGTTGGTACAAGCAGAGAGAAGGCTGACGAATGTTACTGAGTTGGGCTTCTCGTTTGTCATTGTCATATCTTTGAATGCTCTCAAAGCCTCCCACTCAAGGTTACTGCAAGTGTTGAAAGGGATCAGAAGTTTCATAAACATAGAGATCAAAGCAGACATATTTTCATGAAAAAAGGGGAACAAAAATTTACCAGAAGTAAAATCAGACCATTTTCCTTTCTAATTTGGTACTGAATTCCAAATTTGTAAAACAAGAATTTAACAACAGAAAACAAGATACAAGTTCTGTTTGCCATAAACATATAGTTTTCAAGAAAAAAGAAAAATCAGATTCGTAAACGGCCATCAAATTAAAATTCGCACCAATCAACATAAGCGGCAATCATTGAACTCCAAGATACCACACCTCTATGAGACATTTCATCGAACACCTTCCTCGCAAACTCAATCAAGCCAAACCCACCATACATCGTCAAGAGGGTATTCCTCACATGTGGATCCGAACCGAATCCCGCCTTCATAGCCAAGGAGTGCACCGAGCCACCGGCTCCGAGCATCGATCCCCACCCGCAGGCCTTGATAACAAAGGGGAATGTGAACTGATTAGGTCTGAGCGCACCAGGTGTTCGAAGCAATTCTTCAAAGAGGGTCACGGCCTCTGTCGGGGCGGAGCTCTTGGAGTAGGCCTTGATGAGCATGTTCCACGCGAAGAGCGGCGGTGGCGTGATAGGGGCGCTGTCGAAGAGGCGGCGCGCATAGCGGAGGGAGGCGGAGGCGGCGGAAAGCATGAGCTGGGAGAAGAAGTATTCATCGCGGTCGAGAGAGGATTTAAGGAGCATGCAATGGAGGATTCGGAGGGTTTGAGTGGAGGTTTTCGACAGCTGGAACAGGGTCAGAATCTGGCGGGAAATCATGGGTCAGAATCTGGAAACCAGAGTGATTCATCAAATACCTTATACATATTTATGAATAATATTGGATATTTTGCTATTTATATATATTTATTTATGCGTTTATAATCTTCTAAACTAGTATTAGTAATAAAAAAATTTATTGTATAAATTTTGAAATTGAAAACAAACCTAAAAGACCCGAACATCAACATCTTAACTGTATCCCATTATTCGTTACGCTAAAATTCTCAAATTCGAACCACATTAATACATCAATAAATCTTAGTCTGTTATACATAACTTTCCAAAATACAAGCAATTGGAAATTCCCATGAAATAAAGAGCATATTACAATACTTTTTAACAATATTTCCAACTAAAATTGTTGTGCATTAAATTAAAAATAAGAATCCTTACAATAGAATTGAATGAACCGAACTAGAGTACAAATAGACAAAAGCATGAATGGTGAAAGATGAATCATATCATGTCAATAGTTGGTGAAGCTACATCCCTCATCATGGGATAATCTTCAGGCAACGTCATCACTGCTTCATTTTGCGATAACCCCCTCAACGCCAGAGCTAAAGAGAACCCCAATGCTCGTGCTACCGGCACAGCCACCGCGTTCCCCACTTGTATGTATCTACAAAACCAAAGTTGCACCTCAATACCTGTGGTAAAAGAGGCAAGAGAGAGAACAGGAGAGAGGGATGGAGGGGTACCTCTCCTTTATAGGGCCAAGAAGTTTGTAGTAATCAGGAAAGCCTTGCAGTCGGGCATTTTCACGGATTGAGAGAACCCTATCTTGGTTAGGATGCAAGATTGCCTAGAAAGAGTTTTTTCTTTCTCGTTAATAACACAGCTACTAGCAAAATTGTAACAAGTAGAGAGAACGAAAGTGCTACCTGATTATGAGGCTCTGCTCGAGTGACAACGGTAGGAACTGTTTCGTCCCACCACAAACGCCCAAACGGCCTGCAAGAGTGGAAAGATGAGTACACAAATACTATAATGTTAAACTTATATTTGGCCAAGCGTAAATCAAACTGGGGTAACATACTTGCTTGAGCTTCCGTTGACAAAAGTCATAGCATAATCAGGGACCTGGAGATTTAGAGGTCAGCATGATGTTATATACTGCATAAAATAAGACAAACTGATGAGAAATTTGAAAGGCAGATTGTACCAAAGGTTTCCCAGAAGAAACTGTTTTTCTCTCCACACTAGGGTCCCATTCAACTTTGTTGTCTGGACGAACTCTCACACCTGGCAAATCCCTAAAGTTTGCACCCTGCGCAAAGATAACAGTTCAAAAATGTAAATTTTATGTACTTTCTTAGTCTATTTGTGAAGGTCCAGAGGAAGGCTCTACCTTGTTTTTAGGTATTTGACAAACACGCTCGTAATCATCCGGATTCAGAAGAAGAGGCCGATGATCACACAACGGATGTTCAATCACCTCAGATTTGGCATTCAAGTAGCCAGGCATTTCTGCATTAGAAATGCAAAAGAGTTTACTTAAGAATAATTAGTGAATAATGACATAATACTGCACCTGAAAAACATATCATCACATATGCCAAAATTTGGATGGTGAGAACACATACATTAAACTAAAGCATACTACGAGTACATAGGACGAATACATACAATTGGAAACATAAATATTTTGTCATGTAACTCTATAACCTTCAGATGTAAATTTCAAGCATGATAATAGAAATAAGATTCTAAAAGCTTACCATCCCTTCTTTGCCTTATGAAGCGTTGGAATTCAGTTTGAGGCTCAGAGCTGTAAGGTATTTCATCACGCCCCTCATCATTCTCAACCTAAATAAGGCAAATTCAAGCCATAATATTACACAAAGCACATTATTAGAGATTAAACATATCATAGGGTGAGATACCCAAGTTCTACATACATGAGGGAGGTCAGAGATAGCATCGCCAAGAACCAGTGCCTCCTTTAGATCCAATTTACGCCCTTCTTCATATGCAACAGTATTGGCCTGAAGGTAGAGAAAAAATAAATATAAGCCCCTCCATGAAGAGGAGAAAATAAAAATAAAATGGAGAATAAAACTACCCACAGAATTAGCAAGCCATACCTCAAACTCAAGAGGAATAACTCCTCTAACAACAACATTATGGGTTGGCAATGGGTATGAGGGTAATTTCTGCAGCCAGAAAGACAAGGCAGGAAAAAGATGAGCAAAGATAGCTCAGTGAAGTAGATATTTTTTGTCAGGTCATGAACACTGGAAGACAGCTTCAAAAGAGAAGTGATATAACCTCTGTCGGAAGGGCACCCCACAAGAAAACACGCATGCGAAACTGAGGCAGACCAAATGCACCAGCTGCCATCATTCCCATTCTAGCTTGATAACCCATGGCCACAAGGCGGCCCATTGCATATCTACCAAGAAAACCGCCTGCAAACTTCACAAGGTCAACAACATTCTCCATCAACACAAACTTTGGCCTAAGATGGGACACAATATCCATGAACACAACAAGTTGTTTATTCTTTGGATCTTCAAGTGGCGCATCCTTGTTCCTAAACCTATTAAAGCCACTTATGCCTTGACAAGGTGGGCCCCCACATATGACATCAACAGTTCCCTACATGTCATGTAAACACTACCCATTAGCAAATAAGTTCAATTTAATTTGTTGATACTAAACAGCAAAACACTTACAGGCAGAGGTAATATTCTAGACTTGTAGCCTCTTAGCACAAATTCCTTCAGCTTTTCCGGGCAAGAACTGGCAAGACAGGATTTGATATGAATACATGAGAAATGCAAAATAAGTTCTTATAATAGGTGAATTAAAGTTGAAAAAGATTAAACTTTTATACCTCAGACCATCCAAGGGCTCCCACGTATCATGCTCAGGGCCATAACCCTTCCACCGTATCTGATAAACATAAAATTGGAAAATAAAAAGTATTAGAATTAAAACACAAACCTAGGAAAATAAAGTAAGATGTGAGGAGCAATGAATACAGGGTTATTGTAAGGTGGAACCCATCTACAGTTTGGTATCAATCAACAAGGACAAATATACTCATGATCATACTCACATTAGTATGGACCTACCAATTTATAACCTCTGAATTAGGTCACAATAATACTTCATACTAATGAATGAAGACCTGTTAATCTTAGTGCATTAGTCAACAATTCAGTTCAACATCTTGAATAAAAGCCTTCTATTCATAAACAACACAAAAATGAATTACTACATTTAACTCATTAATCATTTCATGAAATGTAAATAAAATATACAGTTTTATAGCAACATATAAAGTTCCAAGAGCTACAGGATCAAATATATGAGTGCTCAATTACCTTGAAATGTAGTTCAGGAGAATTTTTTCCATTTGGGTCTCCATAACAAACTTCCAAGATCTCTTCAACTTCATACACTTCAGAGTCATCCTCATCATCACTTTCCTCTTCCTCACCATCTTCAACTTCTTCCTTGACATGCTCACTGGATGTGCCTTTGTTTTCTGAGGACAAATAGGAAACGCAAAGCTTCTCCCACTCCACAAGCAGGTGGAAAAAATCATCTGCTTTTTCATTTCTTACCTATTATACCAAGATGAGTAAAAGTAAAAGATCAATGTTGGTATAACATAGAACTCACTAATATGCTCACTGATAATTACCTTTGTTTCGGGATGGTTTAGTTTCAGGCTTTCACAAGCATATGGGTTGAGATCAACAGCCCATTTCTGTTCATTAACATATAACAAGTCAATTCATGATAACTGGAGCAATTTTCAACTTAAAGCAAGCTTGTCCATAAAAAAAAGTAGTGCAAGAAATGAGGGAAGGCCAAAATTACCGTGACAAGTTTAACCCCACAACTGTTAGCACCAAGGCAAAGCCCAGTTGACATTCCGCCACATCCAGAGTACATGTCCAATAGGGTTCTCTCACCACCTTGACCTTCAAGCTCAGAAAATACATGTGTAATAGAATTTGCATCAGCTTCACTAGAGATGGTAGAACCAGATTCATTGCTGTTTGTAGTATTCTCTGCAAATAAAGAATGCATTTAGAGAAAGAAAAGGGAAACTCACAATCTATCTAAATATCCCATAATATAAATCCTCGTTAACAGACGAAGACCATACAAAATATATGTATAATGTATTAAACATAGGAAAAAGATAAACACACCTGATGGCAAGCTTACAAAAGAAGTATACGGAAGTAAGTACATCTTGTCATAGTAATAGTCACACGTTGATCTAAGTTTTTCCTTTATCGGGTCTTCAACCTATAAACATGCAAGAAAAAATCAGGTCCTACATCACCGTTCAGAAAATAGCACAGTTTTAATGATTCACACGTACCTTCAAAGGTAAAAGCACAATTCTGAGCTTCTTTACAAGACAGTCAAGTGGATTATCATCCTTCACTTCAGAAAAGAATACTTGTCTGTTATCAACAAGGTCAGTGCAAGTTTTAATAACCTACCAAAGAAAACAGGAACTGCGTCAGAACTACTAACTATAAGAAAACGATTGACAGTACTTATTTCACAACATCTCACCGTATCATCTGCTCTATAATACCACTGAGCTGAAAATTTTTGTGTCCCATCAACAGCTTGGAACAACTCTACAATCTTGCATATGTAATTTTCCTTCCCTTCCTCAGCCTAAACGACCGATTTTTGAGTTAAAAACTTTAAATTAATGATTGCAGAACAAAGTGGGGATTGGAAAAATGACAAACTATAAAAGCGACATAAGTGTAGCCATCATGATTTTAAAGTAGAAAAAAGACGAAACAGAAAGAAAAGGAACCCAGAGGCAAACACATTCGGTCCTTGAAAACAAAGTTTGCTACCGAAAATCGTAATGGGGGAAAAACACTCAAAGGGGGCAAGATTAAGATTTCACCTTAACATGGGCCTCATCATCCAAGTAGTAAACTTGTCCATCAACCTCCGCTTGAAGAAAATGGCACTTTGCTTGGACGATTTCCTATTATTATTCACGAAGCCAGAATAGGAATATCAATACAGCTTACACGGATGTGAGGGCTGCAAAATCTCAACTGGAAAATCTAGGGCAAGAAATCCATGACATATAACAGTTCTTGAGAAGGAAAATAGCAGAAAGTACGTTAAGACAAAATCACCAAGGACAAAATTAGATAACCATCCGCAAGCAAGCAAAAGAAAATAATGAATTATTGATTTTTAAGGATTCAAAATATTATTATAAATTGTTTTTTCCCCATGAATTTTACGGGATCGATATGTCAACCATCTGTATAGTTTATATTTTTTATTTGTTTACAACTTAAAAATGTTATCTTTTGTTACGCTAACTCACTCCGTCTTCTGAATATACAATTCGAATAAAATTGAAAATTGTTAATATGTTTATCTTTTGTTTCAGTGACCAATAGCATGAACTTCGTCCTTTATAATACAAAATTCGACTTTCCCTTTCCCTTTCCCTTTCCCTGGAAACACCAACATATTGCAATTAATGATTCCGTCCAAAACTCAAAATCATTGAAAACAAACCCTATTGGCAACGCCAATGTGGTCATTCGTGGTCGAAACAGTCAATATCAGCATATCATTAAATTAAATAAAGTACTCAATGTTTGTCACATTTTTCACAAGAATTATGACTGAACACAATTATAATAGTTTTCAAAAAGGAGTATCCGCAATTATAATATCTTGAATTAAGCCAATTCCAGTTCCGATTTCAGTTCTCTGGCAGCTTAACTGAAAAACCTTAAATTAGCATGAATAAACAAATTCCATATATATTCTCCGCATGTTTAAAATGTGATGCGAACGCTTATACACAGTCATAAATATATACAAATGGCCTAACACAATTATCAGCATATTCCATACAAACAGAAGCTATGTACCGTTGACTGGTTTTTCTGGTACCGATGCGGCCACCGTTTCCGAGCTTCCTCGTCGGCGACCGGTTCACCTAAAAACCGGGCCGCACTTTCCTCCTCACTCCCGTCGTCAATGACAACCGGACTGATTGGCCTCTCATCCACTGCCGCTGTTGATTCAGGAGAGGCTCGTTTC
Source organism: Monilaria moniliformis (assembly GCA_034509125.1). Classification (NCBI taxonomy): domain Eukaryota; kingdom Viridiplantae; phylum Streptophyta; class Magnoliopsida; order Caryophyllales; family Aizoaceae; genus Monilaria; species Monilaria moniliformis. Next base: position 14,181 of record JAYDZE010511553.1, read on the forward strand.
TTGGCCGGGTCCTGCTTCGCCGATTCAGACTTCCTCTTGATCGCCATCACTGGAAGCTAAACGCGATGTAGCTTAGAGAATCTGTATCTATAGATTAAATTGGCGATGTGTGTGAATTGTGTGCAAAAATGCGGTGGAGATGGGAAGATATAGAGAGGGATAGAGGGCTGAGAGATGGGGGGGGGTTCTCATTTTTGAAGGGTTTGAATATTTTGAAGAGAGCGGAACGGGCGGGAGTGGAATTATGGGAGGGAATAAAGTGGATTGGATAGTGGAGCGTGGAATCCGCGCAAATGCGCAATGCACATGTCCTTATTATTGAAGGAAATTATTATTTTATTTTGTAAAGGTTTTGTTTCCATAAATAGTCCGAACCTTTTTTAATAATGATTATTTATTTATCCCCGTAATGATTTGAATGTCCGACGGGACCAAGCGCTTCATCATCTAATCCAAATCTTAATCAGCGTCTTATCAATTAAATTGTGCTTCATCATCTAATCTGAACCTTTTATTATAGCAAATGCTAATTTTTTTGAAGATATCAAAAAAAAATCATCAAAAAAATTATTCCACATATATTGAATATCTAAAAATCAAATTAGTATTTTCACAAGAGAAAAAAAAAATGGTTTATGCACATGTACAACAATACTTTTTAGGGTTTAATCTCAATTTGTAATTTTCTTAAAATAAAAAATTGAAAACTCAAAAAGTATAAAAGTTGGTTCGAATAATGCACGAAGTTAAAGATTTCAGATCCGAGTCCATCGTAACCTGATCTTCGACATTTATGTTTATTCGATGAAAAAAAAAGATAGCTGCAGTTGTTACTCGTAGAAACCAGTTATAACATAAACTTAAAAAACGACACCAAAAAAATGGCTGCACAAAGGCACCAAGCTATACAAAAATGGAAGAATAAGCTCATGACAACATCTGCTCAACAGCTTTAATCACAAAACAACTGGACTTCTTTACCCCTGACTAAAATAGAGCAAGATTCATGCCTCAACTGATATGCAAAAGCATCCACCAAGATTTTACAGCAGATTTTTTTAGGTTAATTTAGTCTATTGAGATTAAACAAGTTTAAGGATTAGCCCACATCATTCTGTAGTTTCATGTACAGATAAATAAGTAAAGCCCTGCACCAATCATGAGAAGAAGTTCCCTTCCCATGCCTGCTTGGTATTCGACGCCCGGGGGCCATCCCCGAAGGCGAGGGGGCCGCAGCACCACCAGTCGGCCAATCTCCCTATGCTTCTTCTTTCCATATCCGCCCCGCCACCTTCAGCTTCAGCTCCTGCCTGTTGCCACCGGAGAAAAA
>JAYDZE010511664.1:0-15509 GCA_034509125.1 Monilaria moniliformis
ACTCTCTCACGAGCCGAATGAATACAAAACCGCGTGGACCTCTTCTCTTTTCTAACCTCCCTTTGACAATCGCCAAAGTCAACCCACAAAATATTAAATAACCAGAATTTATTCAGCGAACAAAAAGAAAGAAAAAGAGAAGCTACAGGATAAGCGAAGAGCAAGAAAACTTCCGTGAGCCTTTGAGAATGCCCATCAACCCACCACTAGCCTCCAAATTCACTCTCTCTCTCTGGACTTTTTAGTGAGAGAAAGGCAGAGCAAATCCTCAGCCGCGCACCCTCTCTCTATAAATAAATTTGCTTTCTTTTCCACTCATTTACATATTCTCTTACCCCACCAACTCTCTCTCTCGCTAAAAAGTCAGCGCCTCTTTTTGTCCTGCTGCATAACTCAGCCATAAACCAAGAGCCAGCAGCGAAGCAATGGAGGAGGACTGGGATCTCCACGCCGTCGTGAGAGGCTGCGCTGCCATAACCGCCCCCGCCCCTGCCCCCGCCCCCGCCCCCGCCCCCGCCACCGCAACGAACAACACCAGATCCTTTCAAGCTCTCTACACTCATCAGCAGGCGGCTTGCAACTTCTCTGCCTCCTGCTTCCAAGATCTGCTCGAGCCGAGACGAAACGACGTCGTTCAGGAAGAGCTACATGATCTCTACAAACCCTTTTTCCCCAAGTCGGAAATCCCATTTTCTTTGCCGATTTCGACCCTGTCTGTCCTCGTAGGATCGCAAGATCCGGCGCCAGAACCGCCGCCACAAATAGCGAAGCAATTAACCCCGCAGCTCCGCCCAAAGCAGCAGTCTTTCTCTGTTTCTAATGGCTCAAAAACTAGTGCATCTCACACTCCCAGCCCAAGGTCCAAAAGAAGGTATGTTAGTGTGTGTTTGTATTGGATTTGAACTTCAAGATTGGATCTTTTTTCTTCATTTTTTTTTTTTTTGCGGTTTCTTACCAAATCTCTTACAGAAAGAGCCACACCAAGAAGGTTTGCCACGTGGCTGCCGAGAATTTATCTTCCGACGTGTGGTCGTGGAGAAAATACGGCCAGAAACCCATTAAAGGCTCTCCATATCCAAGGTGTGTGTTTTTTAGAGAGAGAGAGAGAAAGATGTATTTTTGTCAATTTTATTTGTTGTAAAAATTTGCTGAAGATCGGTTTTGATTTTTCGTCAGGGGTTATTACAGATGCAGCACCTCAAAAGGTTGTATGGCGAGGAAGCAAGTGGAGCGGAATAGATCCGACCCGGGAATGTTCATAGTCACCTATACGGCGGAGCACAACCACCCCATGCCCACCCACCGGAACTCCCTCGCCGGAAGCACCCGCCACAAGCCAGCGGAGCCTCCCACCTCTGCCGACCCCAGCAAGATTTCTTTGTCGCCGGAGGTTTCGCCGGGGGCGAGCCTCTCGCCGGTGCCGGAGAAGTTGGAGAGCAGCAGGGAGGATGACTTGGCCGAAGCCGAGGACGACGACGACGGCGTGTTTAGCGTTTCGGAGATGGCGTTGGACGACGATTTCTTCGCCGGTTTGGAGGATTTCACGGCGGCGGCTTCTGATGCCGGAGACTGCACCTCCGGCCACCTGCAGTTCCCGTGGCTGTCGACTAGCGCACCCACCACCACCACCGCCGGCGGCGGTTGACCGGTGAAGGAGAAGTGATTGGATATAGTTAGATGCTTTTCTTCTCACTCACTTTTCTTCAGTTTTGTATTTTGTAGGAGAAGTCAACATTTTTTATTTTATCTTTTTGCTTTATTTTGCTGTTGTGGGCAGAGTTGTAAAGAATCTAGAGATCCTAATGTGTTTTTTTTTTCTTTCTTCTTTTTTTTTTGGAGTAAAATAAATTAGTTTTCAATCATGTATATGAGAAAAAGGGGTTATTTATTATCATGTAAGATGGCAGATAAAAAGGCATATAGAAATTTATGATTAAGATTTATGCTTAATTGAATACCTTTTCACATTCCTTTAAATGGAGTTTTCGATCATTGCTTGTTTGGTGTTTGCTACTTCTGTCACCCAATTTATTCCCCACACCAAAGTGGAATCTATGGTACAAATGCCTCACACCTCCCATTCAATGTGATTCTTCTATTACAAATCTTGTTTCACTTTCTATGCCGAGGCTTCGGAATTTTCTAGAAGCTTTTGTGCTATTAATATAAATAACAAACTAACAATACTCTCAAAAAATTAGGCCACAAGTGCCACTTGAGAAAATCAAGATTCCTATTGCAAAATATCAAGATTTCTTTAGAGCGATTACATGAACAAATGCAGTTTTTCAAACCATTCATAAAACAGAGAGCTCAAATTCTCCACCTACCTCCACCACGAAGCTCTACACAGTCATATCAGAAGCCTGGTAGGCCCGAACGAACTCTTTCAACTTCTCCGTCTCACCAGCTGCAGAAAGCCACTCAGTGAGTATCTCCATGGTCACATAATCCGGCATACATTCCTGCTCACTCATCTGCTTCATAAGCTGCAGCGCCTTCTCCGACCAATTCCTCTGCTGCATGCCTTTAAACAGAGCATTGTACGTGGTGGTATTGGGCTTCACCCCGCGATCCCTCATCTCATCCATTAACGAAAGAGCACCTTCCACATTGTCCTCCTTGCAATGTGAGTCGATCAAGATGTTGTAAATCACAGTGTTCGGAGGCACCTTTGATGTGGATTTCATGTCTGAGAATATCCTCATCGCTGCATTGAGACACCCCTTCACGCAGTACCCTTGAATCAAGGCACCGTAGGTAACAACAGTAGGTGATAATCCATCATCCACCATCTTCTTCATCACTTTCTGTGCATGTGTAAAATCCCCCTTGTCACAGAAATACGAAAGCAGAGTATTATAAGTGACGCGATCAGGATTCAATCCCGCAATCTCCATTTCTATCAGCAGCTCAGATGCATCCCCAATCTTGTTCTTCCTACAAAATCCACCAATCATGATATTGTAGCCAACTATGTCCAAGGAAAAACCGGCTTCCTCCATCTTCAACTTGATGTCCATAGCATCATCCATTCTTCCAGCCCGTGTAACGCCCGAGATCAAGGTGTAGTACACGATAGCATCCGGGGTGCATCCATTTTCTTTCATTTCATCGAACAAATTCATTGCTTTCTCAATATTGTTTGCACCACAGAACGCAGTTATCAATACAGTATATGTAACTGCATTCCCTTCCAAACCCTTCTCGCGCATTCTGCTAAAGAGTTCCATCGCACTGCTAACTTTACCTACCCTACACATCCCTCCCAGCATTGCATTAAGTGAAACGATGTTCAGACCCTCACCAAGATCGCTCATTTGCTCAAAAAGCTCGCGCCCCTTATCAATGTCGCCTACTTTACAAAATCCATCGATCAAGCAATTGTAAGTGACAGTGTTTGGCTCACACTTGCTCTCAGACGACTTCATCCTCTCCATCAACTTCAACCCCTCTTCTTGCCTCCCAACTTTACACAATCCATCAATTAACGTGTTGTAAATGACAACATCTGGTTCAATGCCAGCTTCCCCGTCTCTCATCTTCTCGAGCACCTCCAATGCCTCATCCAACCTTCGAATCATGCACAAGTTCTTGATCATGATCCCATAGGTCACAACAGTCGGTGAGATCCCCTTCTCCTTCATCTCCTTCATCAACAAGTTCATTCTAACATAATCGCGTTGCTGCCCTAACCTCGACAGCAGGAAATTGCAAGGGAACACCTCCACATCAGACCCTGAATTAATGGCTTTTTGCAAAGCATTCCAAGCCTTGTCGCAGTCTCCATTCCTACAAAACCTGGAAATCATGTGCGTCAACCAAAATCCACCCAGGCAAAGACCACGCTCACCAAAACGCAAAAAAAGATCATAAATTTCCTCATCCCTCACACTCCCACCTCTGTGGTTTCTTCCCAAAATTGACGAAAAGACAATTCTCAACGTCCTGCCATTGGGAGGATTACAGGCATCTGGTTGAAGCATTTTGTCGACCAGCTTCAAGGCATCACCGAAGCGGCCCAATTTGAACAACCCAAAAACAACTAAATTCACCACGTGCGAATTCCTCACCTGCGCCTCGATGGTGTCGAGCACCATGACCATCTCCTCCAGCATATTCGCGGCGCTAAAGCACTTAATCAGCAGAGTTCCCGCGTTGACGGAGAGAGGGGTATTTTGCTCCTTCGCCATTGCGAAGAGCTCGTATAGCTTACCAGGTGAATTAGGGCTTTCGCGCATGACGAGCTCCAGAACCGCTTGGAACGCCAAGGGGGCGGAATCGGATAGGTGGGGGTTGGTTTTGAGGTACTCGAAAAATTGGAGGGCATTATGAGAATCCGGGAGCTGGCGGGTGATTTTGAGGACGGACGGCGGAGAGACGGCGGAGAGGAGATCGCCGAGCTTAGAGTTGGCTGGCCAGGAAATGGGATCGGAGGTTTGGAGGAGGGAGAGCGTCTCGGAGATGGGGCAGGACGGGTCTTCTGGTGGCGGAAGTGGTGGCGAGGAGTGGGGGTCGGCGGAGAAGCGACGTAGAGTGGCGGCGGCGGCCGGAGGTTTTAGAGGTTTTATGGAAAGCCTCATGGCTGGGAATTGAGGAATAGAGAGGAATTAAATCTATTATTATAGATTCTCAAGGGATTTGAGTGATAAAATATAATTGATAATTTGATTTCATATAATTACATATTTGATTTGTATAAAATTAATTCACACTTAATTATTTAAATGAATGATTATTTTATTATCTAATATTAAATTAACTATTTTTAAATTTTTTATAAAAAAATTTAAAATATAATCACAAAAATTATTATTAATTTAGTTAATTCTCATTTTTATACATTTTTACAAAAAAATCGTAACATTTTAATTATAAATCTTCTTTCACTATGTCTTTTTTAAGTAGATAAACATGTAAAATAGTTAGAAATAACATAATAAATCATATATTTATATATAAAAAATTCTCTAATCAATAGATTGAAAATTGGAGTGACCAGCGTGAAGGAATATATACGAGTGTGTATGATCGGAAGTTGGAGTGACCAGAATTAGTGAATATATGAGTGTGTGTGAGTGAGTTGTCATGAAAAGTACTCTTATTATCCACACACTAAAAAACGCTTCTCCTTCAACCAATAGATCGGGGATTTGAGTCACCACGGGATAAACGAGGAACAATTATTGATCATCTTTCTAAAAAAAATAAAAAAAATATCCACGCACTCAAATGGTGGATAGATTATCCACGCAGCACGTCGTATTTTATTAAGCGTAGCATTCTACATAGATTTGATCACGAATATCAAATTACCAAGATCACTTTTTTTCTTCCTTTGAATGTCACTAAGAGAGCATCACCTTCATCTTCTATTCCAATCGTGAGTTTTTTCAGCGCCCGGTGGAGCAGATCCCCGACACCCGTCTTCCTACACTTACTCAAAGAAGGAAAGCAGTCTTGGTACCTTTAGGCATGTCTTCCATCACTTCATTTGGGCTCCCATCTTTGCAGCCGCGTCAGCTGCTGCAGACGCTGCGTCTCCCAAACCTAGCTTCTCCAACGCTTGCAGGAAGCCATTAGTGTCAGCAGCCCCGATCTTGTAAGGGCTGTGAGCCGCGCTAGGGAAAGCACCGCTGGTTACTTCCTCCCGGTATTCTGAAAGAGCCTTGTTGATGGCCTCTCCTACTTGGGCATACTGTTTACAGAACTTGGGAGTGACCTGTGACGAAGAGACAAAGCCCGTTTCGACTTTAGCAAAAATAAGTAGTAATAATGAGAAGACTTGAACAGATTTGAGATATAGGGCGCATTAACCTTGGCATGGTGAGGGTGTTGTAGCATTCCAAGCAGATCATGATAAACTAGAACCTGCACAAGAAGTTCAAATTGTATATCTGTTATAAGCAACTAATATAAATGGCATAACAGTTCTTGTATCTGAAATAGAGGATTAGTTCGCCACTATGCATATCAAGAACGCGGTATGTTTCCACAAGCCGTCTATACTCGAACAATGAGACACGAAATAGCAAGCTAGTCATTGGACAAGAACCCGAGGCATGGCTAGGAGTGGAAGCTTTTCTGGTCTAACTAGCATGACAGAATGTCTAATGACTAATCCATGCCTAAAAAGAATTGGAAGCATAAGCATGATACAGAAATGCGTGAAATTAGATAACTTATGCTGGTCAGCTGAGCAACTAATGACTAGAACAAAGCAGTTATTCAAAAGCTTGCCATCCTTCCACAGCTTCCCTCCAAATTGAATTTTGACATTAGATGACAAGTGTTACTTCTATGAAGTATTTGGTAGTCTAAACAATCTGAATATATAGGCAATTCCAAGTTTCAATTTATCTATACAATGTAGCTGGGAATGAGCTGATCTAACATTATGTGCATATTTCTAAATATTAGAAAAATTGAGTGTGACAGAAGAAAAGTCAGTCATGGATTACTATGATTTCAAGAAAAGGCAAGCATCGCCTTCCAACAAAAATGAAGGAAAATTATACTAACTTGGCCGTTACAAAAGGGTCCGGCCCCAATGCCGATGGTGGGGATCTGAAGTGCTGATGTTGCTGCAGCTGCCACAGGTGGAGGAACACATTCCAACACTACTGCAAAGCATCCTGCTTCTTGCAACGCCATGGAAGTCTCTACAACCTGCAAAATCAAGAGAATTAGTTGAGAATGTCACGCGCTGCCCTTGGTAAATGATCTTCAAAAGCAGTACCTTGACTGCACTATCGATGTTTCTGCCTTGAGGTCTGAACCCTCCAAGAACACTGATTGCCTGCGGTGTGAGCCCCACGTGCCCGATCACCGCAATACCAGCTTCAACGATACCTTTAGCTGCTGTGATTCTTGAAGGTGCGCCGCCTTCCAATTTGATTGCATCCATTCCTCCCTCCTTCAATACCCTCACAGCTGTATCAACTGCCTGCTCATAATTCAAACTGCAAATCACCAACCATGTATTCGCTACCCACAGTGAAAAGCAAAAAAAGAAAGTGATTACAGAAACAATAAAAATAACAAATCTTTCACTCAAATCCAAGTCATAACTATGAACATACATTCTAGGGATATGTTCATGACTTCATGAACTTCAACACACAGATCGTTAACTCGAAGCGATGAACGAAGCTTCGACAAACACATAACAAAGCTCACTTCTTATTGAACTTTTCATTCAGATCAGTCCAAAAATGATAAATTTATGGTAATACCTAAATCAGAGAGATAGTAAGGAAAAACTCACCACATGCTAATAGTAAATGACAGCACTAATCATACATAAGTTACCAAAAAAATCAAATCTTGCTGCAAATTCTCATTCCAGACAATAGCTAAAGCAGAAAAGAATGATACAAAATAGAGCCATGATATAACTCTGATTATCGATATTAAGCACTTCTAAGTTCTAATGAAAGTGCATAAACAGTATTATGAAAAAAACTAGCTGGGCATAGATTATATCAATGACTAAATACTCAATTTCCACTATCATTTTTCACAAACACCTAGTGTTCACAATCAACGATCATTTAGTCGATCACTCAAAACAGCCTTAACCTGTTGAGTGCTGGACTCATAGCTTCCAAACGGCAAGTCCCCTACAAGCAGCGGGCGCTTGGCGCCACGCGCCACCGCGCGGCAGTGGACGAGCATCTCATCAAGCGTGATGGGAAGGGTGGTGTCGTGGCCGTGGACGACCATGGAAGCAGAGTCGCCCACCAAGCAAATGTCGATGCCAGCGGTGTCCAAATGCACCGCCGACGGGTAGTCGTACGCCGTCACCATGGTTATGGGCTCGCGCCTCCTGTACTTCTGCCGGATGTTAGTGAGCGTGACGCGCTGGCTAGGGTTCTGCGGCTTCGGGCCGCCGTAAACGGTGTTTTCCGGGATGTTGCTCAGCCACCGGTAAATGGACTGCGTAGAACTGCGACGATTGGTTACGGAAGAGCTGCGGACGGCTTTACAGAGGGAAGAAAACATTCTTGCTGGCGGCTGATGGAAGCGGTGGAGGGGGGCGGCGCCGCCGGGAAAGAGGAAAAGTTGGGTAGTTGGAGGAGAAGGAATGTACCAATTCTTTTTTTGTAAATTCCAATCAACGAGGCACAAGTTTCAATTTTGGTAAATTACTTTATTTTACTTATTAGAAATTATCCAATTCGGCATAATACTAAATATTCTTATTAGGAAATATCTTTTAATATTGACGTCGACACGTATATTTGACTTCTTTATTATGATATACTAAAAAAAGCTTTTTACCCAATATACAATTATATAATTAATTAATAAAAAATGGATCCCTTTATAGACTCGTTACCTGCAACAAAATTATGCTTGAATTATAAGGTTACAAATTCTTGTTCCATGTTTTGCAGTGACCACTTTAACCATTCAATCATCCAATTTTTATATTATTTAATTATTTTTTCTTTCTTCATGGTCAATATTAATCTAAACCAAACCTTATTTATAGTTGATAGTTCATCAATAACTATTCCAATCACTCAAACAACAATAGTATAGTATATGATTATTATGTTGTTACTTTTACATTATTTATAAAATAAAATATATTTAATATTAGAAATATTGTTAATTTAGATCAACCTCCTTCAATTCCACGTAACTTTTTTACTGTTGTTGTTTATGTTTGTCGTTATTATTATAAAACTGTGTTGTGAGATGACGTGTATTGTTGAATTTTTGTTATGGTTCTCTGACTTATTTTGGTATTATGTTAATTCTTCTTTTATTTTTTCCCCTCTACGTGTTGTTTTTAGTTTCTCAGACTTTTATTTATTTTTTCTTATAAATATAAATGTGATTATTTATGAAGTAGATAAATGCAAAATAATTTCAAATATGAATTTCCACAGCTAATTATTTTTATTTAAAATTAGCATTTTGCGTTTTAAGTATCGAATTTGACTGAAAATTACATAATTTTTAACACTATGATTTAATTCATATAATATTATATTCATTTTTTTTAATTCTTCTTAAACCCTCAAAACTAAAATCCTAATTTCGCCATTGGAGCATATATAATCAAAATTAGGTAAACAATTCTTAATTTTGTTTATATCAATATGATTTTAATTTAATAGTTTTGGAAAATTTAAAGATGAAGAAATTTGTTGTGATAGAAGAAGTTATGTGATAAATTAATGTAGCTTTATTTATAAATTAATAATTAATAAATACTAAATCGCAAAATCAGAATAATCTTTCAATTACAATTTGACGAACCAAATAACCGATCCCAACAACCTTATCCTGCACACCTCCACACGCAGCAACTCCCCTTCTCTCTCTCTGCGTCAGTCAAAAGTTAGTCATCACGAGCTAGAAAAGGATGCGCGCACTCGGGGCACCCCAGTTGTTGCTAGCGCCACTCCACTACCTCCGTATTTTCCCGTCTCCTCCATATTTGCGCACGCTCTCGCCATCTCCACTCCGACCTGTGGTCAACGTGTTATACTTCCATTCCTCAACAAGACCGATCGCCGGAACCGCATCATCAATGGCCACAGCCGGCGAACGCGTCACGAGCGATTGGTTCTCAGTGCCGGACCTCCGGCTCCGGAACCACAGATTCACCGTGCCTCTCGATTACACTCTCACTGATCCTGCGTCGCAGAAGATCTCTGTCTTCGTCCGCGAAGTCGTTGGTGGTAATTACTGATTCTACTGCTAGAGAATTGAACATCGCTTCCTCCGCTGTGTTGTTGTTTGTTGCGGTGAAGTGGATTTGTTGATTGAATTTTGTTATATTGACTTGTTTGTATGTGATTACATTTCCCCTAGGGATTGCGGCATTTCTGTTTTTTTTTTTTTATTTTAATTATTATATAAATTTCATTTCGTTTTGCAAGTGTTTGAAGAAATGAGTCGATCAGCTATATGTGCTGAGCAGCATTGGATATACTGAATACTTTACTGTTACTGTGCTTCCAGCAGGCAAATGAAAACTATATATTGAATTGGCTTTGATTAGTTTTAATTTGGAAATATCGATTTAAACTTACAATCTTCGTTTGATTTAAAATTCAATTGATTAAGAAGTAAAGAAAACCAAAATTGCACTCCAAAGTAGCTATCTTAGGCAAAATCCAGAATTGAAGTATGAACATTTTCCTTGTTTCTTTAATTCTTATGTGCAATTACTTAATTCAGTGATCCTAAGAATACTAGTTCAATATCTTTAAAAAAAATAATACTAGTTCAAGTATGTTTTCTGTAAATCAGTTTACGTGAAGAGTTCCTGTTATGTGCAGTGTTCCAGAATGGATCGATGATATATATTATGTGTCATGACTGCATAGCATGATGGATGTGGGGGTCTTTTACATATATAGCTGTTAAACGTTAGCTTCTTTCAATGGTTTCATGAAACTGCCACGGACTAGGATTTTGGTTACACATGCTTATTGTGCTTCAAGATGAATATGTCTACCTTAAATAAGTTCAGCCTTTTCAAGAGATGAATTATTGAATTTTTTGTTAATTGTTATAACATTCACTTTCTCCCTCCCACTTATTTTATTGGACATCACCTGAGTCTTCAATAAGGAAGTACTAATTTAGCAATATCTTTTACACGCTTCTCTTCATCAGACCATTCAATACTGATGAACGTTGTATTCTGCAGTTGGGAAGGAAGAACTAGACCTCCCCTTTTTACTGTACTTGCAGGGAGGACCAGGTTTTGAGTGCATGCGACCAGCTGAAGCTGGTGGATGGATAAGCAAAGCATGTGAAGAATATCGCGTTGTTTTACTGGATCAGGCATGTTTTAAAGCACCTATTAGATTCCTGGTGTGTGTACTTGATATGGTTTGTCTTATTTTCTGCTAAAATGTTTAAATTTCAGCGAGGAACAGGCTTATCGACACCTTTAACAACATCATCGATGTCACAATTTAAATCTGCTGAGAAGTTGGTTGACTACTTGAAACATTTCAGAGCTGACAACATAGTGAGAGATGCTGAATTTGTACGCAAAAGGCTTGTCCCTGATTCTAGGCCATGGACTGTGTTGGGACAGGTAAGAAAGTGCCTTCTTTTTTATTAGAAAACTAAAATAGCATGTATATGACACTTTTTTATCACACACTTCATTTTCTTGAAAACTAAAATCTTGCAATACCTCTGCTGTGTGTATTACATAAGAGAAAGACACCCATAAAAGGTACTGCTTCATATTTCCTAGAGAAAAAGATAAACCTTTTATGCTTCCAGCTAGCTTTTATTGAATGAATATTTTGTGTGATGCAAATATCTTCTTTTGTAATGCGTATCTTTTAACTTTTCATCATGGATGTCGTCCCCATTTCCCTGCAGAGTTATGGCGGTTTTTGTGCTGTGACTTACCTGAGTTTTGCTCCACAAGGACTGAGACAAGTCCTTTTAACTGGTGGAGTCCCTCCAATAGGAAGTGGATGCACTGCAGATGCTGTTTACAGAGCTTGTTTTGATCAGGTTGTGAAGCAGAATGAGAAGTATTACCAGAGGTTTCCTCAAGATATACATATTGTCCAAGAAATTGTAAAATATTTAGCAGAATCAGAAGGTGGTGGGGTAAGAAAATTTCTAAAGTTATCCTTCCCCTTCAGCAAATTTCCACCTCTTATCCTCACCTTTCCCTTGTGTTTGCATAAAGGTACCTCTTCCATCTGGTGGCATCTTAACACCACGAGGACTTCAGCTTTTAGGTTTGTCGGGTTTAGGATCAAGTACTGGTTTTGAACGTTTGCATTATATGTATGTCAGCCCTCAACATATTAATTCGCAAACCTTCTTGATGTGCTCTTTGGAATCTCAATTGCTTCTTTTTACTGTTTCCCGTAGGTTTGAGAGGGTATGGGATCCTATATTAGTTCCAGGTGCCGCAAAGAGAATTAGCTACGTCTTTCTAAATGCAGTAAGTTCAGAAAAACAGCTAAAACATCTGACAGCTGTGTGCTTAAGTGTGATAGTGATATTGGTCTGTGCAATATTATTGAATCAACAATATATTGACTTATTTGTACATTATGCAGTATGAGAAGTGGTTGGATTTTGACAGTAATCCTTTATATGCTCTCATGCATGAGTCCATTTACTGTCAGGTAAAGGTGTTTCTTGTTGGGAATATCTGGCTTTTAGTCTTTCTTTATGTTGTTCATATATTAATTTTGTAGATATGTACTTACAATAAGCGAAATTCCTTTAGGCTTTCGATTATGCATCCTTTATCATCTAATTTAATCCTGGATGTTTTTAGGGTGCTTCTTCAAGTTGGTCTGCTCATAAAATAAGAGCTGAAAATGAGAGTCGGTTTGATGCAATGAAGGCCGTCAAAGAAGGACGTCCGGTGCTGTTTACTGGAGAGGTGCGAAACAGAAGCATTTTCACTAACCACACTATTTAAAAGTAAACATAGAACAGTGATCCACACTCTTCACTTTTCATTAGGATAATTCCTGCTAACACCTTTCTTCTCCGTCTTTTGAGCATATGGATTGAGTAGATTTAGCATGTCAATTCAATCACTATATAGTCTGCATTTCCACTAATTATTAGCTTGTAATTCTTGCGTTTCTGCAGATGATATTTCCATGGATATTCGATGAAATGCATGCATTGAAGCCTCTGAAAGACGCTGCTCATTTATTGGCAGAGAAAAAGGACTGGCCTCCTCTGTACGATGTTGCCAAATTGAAAAATAACAAGGTCTGCTGCACTTAAATATCCCTGCATTCTTCTTTTGATAGCTGGTCTATTTTGTGGACTCGTCTGCTTTTACCAATAAGGGGAGAAATGAGCCAAACGTTGGTTTATTATTCCCATAAGCAATGACACGGGCAGAGTGTTGAGACGTGCTTGATCGAACGCAGGTCCCCGTTGCTGCTGCTGTTTACTACGAAGATATGTATGTAAACTTCAAGCTGGTGATGGAAACAACTCCTCAGATAGCAGGGATCAGATTGTGGATCACAAATGAATACATGCATTCTGGTCTGAGAGATGGAGGTAGCCATGTTATGGATCATCTACTAGGTTTGCTCAAAGGGAAAAAGCCTCCATTTTAATTTCTTTCGTTTTCTTTTTTAATCCAAATCTTGAGTTTTTTACGTACTCTGAAAAGAATAAACTAGAACACGAGAAATTTTCTAGTCTGATCATTGTGTTACAACATAGTTACATAAGCTGTTATTTTTGAAACCTCACTCTCATTATTTGTTCTATCGCTTTACTCACACGTGGATGCAGGGTCGGAGTCAGAAAATTATCTAGAGGGGGGCAAAAATATATATGATTTTTTTTCGAAAGGGTTTTTATATATATGGTGGGAGGGGTGAGGAGGGCATTTCCCCCTCCTAGTGAAAGGTTGGCTCCGCAACTGTGTAGATGTATATATGGTACAATTTCATGAGAGTTCCTGTTCAATGTTGCATGATCTTTCAATTACGAAAACATCAACATGGTCGAATATAATTTGGAGAATCAATTATATATTGAGTCATATGAGGAAAAATATTGCTCGAATACTTGAATTATTTTAAAAACTACATATATATATTCACACACTCACACACCTAAATATAGAAATTCATGCTTTGTAAATAACGTTAGACCTAGAGAGAAGCATGCACGTATATACTCAGTGGGGGCAGTTGAACCGAAATTAGTTGAAATTTAGTTGGCCTGAGTTTACTACAAAATTATCTCTCATCTCCATAAATAAACTTCAAACCTATACTTCCTTTCTCTCTCTAGATTCTTCTCCATCATGGAAGAACAACAACAAACCCTACCACCGCAGGCTGCGCCACCAAACCCATCTCACACATCTCCGTTTTTCCAAAATTCTTTTCCAGAAATGGATCAGATTCAGAGCCAAATGTTGGAAAATTTTGTGCCTAAAATTGAGGAAGATTGCAAAGTTGATAGTAGCAGAAACAAAAGAGGAAATTATGGGAGGAGAGAAATGGGATTTCCGCAGCGGTTTGCGTTTCAGACGAGGAGCGATGAGGATATACTTGACGATGGCTATCGCTGGAGAAAATATGGCCAAAAATCTGTCAAGAATAGCAGGTTCCCTCGGTGAGGCCTCTCGTCGTTCGTGTTTCAATTTCGTATTTTATTTTATTAAAATAATGAAATTGGAGATTTAAATTAATACAAGAAATTCATGAAATAGATGCAACATATTTGATCTTATTGGCAATTTGATTAGGAATTAGGATTCAGAATTTTAGTTTCACATAAATGGAAAGAAAAAAGTTGTTTAATTTGATGAACTACTACTAAAAAAACTAATTTTTGGTAACGTGACAAAATTAAAATCCTACAATTGCCTTAAACGGACAATAATATTCTTTATAGTTAATGACAACGTAATAAAGGATCGGAATTTCTGAAAATCAAAAGGTCAAAAAGAGCTTTAAATGGTTTAATATGAATATATATTATTTATAATATTTTGGGAGTAATGCCTTACAAGTTACAATTATATAATATACTAACTAATAATAGTATAACAACATTGTAAAGGGAATGCATGTATACATTGGTGAGCTACATGGTAAGGTGAGGGCTCCTCCAATAATTTTGAATTTTTTTAGAAGTATTTTAGTAATTTTATATATTAAATAACTTTTTTTAGAAAAATATTATTATTAAATTAGTTAAATTAGAGAATTTGAAAATTTATTTATGGTTAGAATTTAAACCCATGTCTATATTCTTCTTTGCTCCAACATTATTATCAAGAAGTTGCAGTAAAAATAGACTTTTCAAGATTTGTTAAATTTATAGTAAATTTGAGTTTAATTTGTATTCTGATTAAAAAAAAATGTTATCGAGGAAACTGTGAAATATTTCCTTAAGCCTTCAGCATGAAATGTATAGCTCTGTCACTGCACGTACATATAGATTTGATCTTGTGTGCAGGAGCTATTACCGATGCACGCATCACGCATGCAATGTGAAGAAACAAGTAGAGAGGCTAAGCAAAGACAGCAGCATTGTTACGACAACCTACGAGGGAACTCACAACCATCCATCTGAGAAGCTCATGCAGTCCCTAACTCCTCTTCTTAAACAGATCCACTTCCTCACTTATGCTAATAACTTGTCTTTGCCATCTACTACTATTTAACTCTTGTAATCTCTCTATAGTCTATACCATGTAATTTCAGCTTTATTTGGTGCATTCGTTGATTCCTCGAGCCCTCAATTTGCTTAAGTTCCCATCTTTTGTTAATTGTGACTCCGCACGACTAGAGAATATGATGCGCTTTATCTCTAGTGTTACTCTTGCATCTCATGTAGAACGGAGCTAGGATTTTAGAAAGAGATGATTGCTATTTAAATCATAATTTTTCTTTGACTTCTGGTCAATCCCATAACTTTTAAAACTGGAACATAAAATCACAACTTTTGACATTTTCTCAATTACCCCACATATCAAAATTCCAGTGAAATTGGTGGTGACGTGT
>JAYDZE010511775.1:0-15507 GCA_034509125.1 Monilaria moniliformis
TAATGGTGTTGTGGCTGAAAAGTAAAATGCTGACGTGGCAGCTGAAAATTGAGTTGTGGCTGGATTTTTTGGGGCTGATAATAATTAATGTATTAGAAAAATAATAATATATTAATATTTATTTAAATAATATTAATTTTTCTATTAATTTTATAGAGAGATTATAAATTTAATTTTATTAGATAAATTTATTTTAATTGAATCGGTCTGATTCTTCAAAAAAAATCTTGTTTGGGCAGCCGTAATGTGACTGTTTAGCATCACTTTTTACAATTAGCAATGCAGTCAAATAATCTCTCATAATTTAGTGTTAAGGGAATATCATTCATCCTTTTACAATTTGCAATGCAGTCAAATAATTTCTCATAATTTAGTGTTAAGGGCATGTCCTTCGTCCTTCCATTCCTATGTTATTTATTTATAGGTTTTACACTTTTTTTTCATTACATTTATTTTTTTCTATTATTTATGGGCATCACACCTAATTTTTCGTTTATCACTTAACATTTATGAATTTTACACTTATTTTTCCCTTTATCACTTAACACCCATAATAATATATTTTTAAAATTTTCTTTTCTTATCACGAAAAAATAAATAGTATTCATTCATGGGTCTTACACCTACTTTTTCTTTCATCACTTAACATCCACAACAGCATTTCCTTAAAAAATAAATACTATTCATTTTAATGAAAAAGAACATAGCATCTTTTGTAGAGATATGTCTAGCGTGTCAACAAGTTAAGGCCCTGCACCAGCGGCCTTATGGAAAGAATTAGGAGTCAATCTTACCCCTAATATAATTCGCGTACAACAACAGTTATCAAACGACCATCGATATAGCGTCGTACGAAGCTTTGTACGGAATAAAATGCAGGTCACCACTTTACTGGGATAAAGTAAGTGAAAGGAAAATGTTAGGTCCGGATTATGTGGGCGAGATGATCGAAATTGTGCGACAAATTTGAGGAAAGATCGAGGAGGCACATGACCGAAAAAAGTCCAATGCAGATAAACGGTGAACTGAGCTAAAATTTAATGTAGAAGATAAAGTTTTTCTAAAAGTATCTCCTTCAAAGGGAATAGCTAGATTTGGCGTTAAGGGAAAACTGAAACCTTGTTTCATTGGCTCCTACGAGATCCTTGAAAAAGTAGGCCCAATGGATTACTGTTTGGCGTTACCGCCAAATCTTGGAAACGTGCATAACGTTTTCCACGTATCCCAACTTCAAAAATACGTGTATGTATGATCCAAAACACTTGATCCATCAGGAAGAAGTAGCCTTAAGCCCATATCTAAGTTATGAAGAGAGGCCAGAGGCCATTTTAGATCGAAAATTGCAACAACTAAGAAGAAAAGCAATCACTATGATGAAATTCTTGTGGAAACATCATGGGCATGATGAGGCCACATGGGAATTAGAAGAAAAGATGAAATAAAGATACCCCGAGTTATTCGCCTGATCTTATGAAAATTTTGGGATGAAATTTCTTTTAAGGGGGTATAATGTAATAACCGTCGTTTTTTATTAACTAAAGTTGTGGCTATTTTGCGCTTAAAATTTTAATTTGGAAATTTGATTTCTAGCTTGGGAAATTAAATTTATACTTGCACCCTTAATTACAAATGAAGAAATGAGGAAGAGTAAATAAATTTCTTTTAGGAATGCATAATCAAACAAATTACAATGCAAGCAAAATTAATATGGAATTATAAATCTACCTATAATAATACAATCATAAACTAAAGGGAAGAATCTAAACGTCTTCGTCGAACATCTTGCACCCGATCAATCCTCGATTTTTCTTTGGGAAATTCCCGCGAAATCAAAGAGGGAAAAACAAGAAATACGATTAGTAAAGCATCATGTACTTATCGGCCAAATGATATACTAATCGAATAGTGTCCAGTAGTGTCAATAGTAACCACATTAATGCAAATAGTGCAAATAGTATCCAACTATGCAAATAATGGACATAATAAATGCTGGAGAAGGTGGAAACGTGCATTAGTGACCAAGATCTTCCAACTCCACTTCTCCAAATGATTATGTCTCCAATCAAGAAGTAGAGAGCAAAGTTTGTGACGTGAGAAGACTTGCAAATATAGGCAATATATGTTTCTTCATAAGTAGCAAGATTTGAATGGTGTATGTACATGGCCTCAATCTAAGGCTACGTATAACCTCCAATCCAACATCAACAACAACACGTAGGGAGTTTATATATATATACTTAGCCATATTTTTACCCTTTCCAATTTCACGTATCCAACATATCAACACCAACACACTCAATCACAAGCACAACACATGCTACACTTGGCAAACAACTCAACCATTTCTCACGATGAAGGCAAGGAGACCTTGAAGATAATCGGAGTTTTGAAACCCCAATCCATCAAGGTATAATCTCCACTTTTTTCGACACAATTATAAGCATATGCTAGCATAAAACATAGAAATTAGGGGCTTCCCAATTACCTCAAACAACATAATGCTTAGAATCTCAATGTCACACCAATCACATTTAAACATAATCAACAAACAATCAACAATGCATGCTCCAATCTAAAGACACATATAAATTTCAACTAAGAATTTAAATCGCGTAAAATGTGACGAGCAGGTTGAGTTATCACTTGTCTTTTCGAATTAACGAGACAACGATGGGCTGGCCTCGGCTCCGTCGACGGCTCGCACACCGGCGAGTCGACGACGTCAAGGCAACCCTAGGAGACAGCAAATCAAGACGACGAATGGGCCGTCGCCTCTCAATGGAACCTCGGTGGAGCCACGGCTGGCGGTAGGTGGCGGCTGGCAGGCAGCGGCCGGTGGCGGCAGTAGGCAGCGAAAGGTCGCCGGAAAAACAAAAAAATGGGGAAAATGTTAAGGAATTTTTACAAAAGAAAAAAATAAAAAGAGAAAAGGGGAAGCTTATCGGCGATGGCAGCGGCGGCCCCAGCGGCACGACGACGACAACAGCCGCGGCAGGCCGAGACCGGGAAGGAACAATGAGGCGGATGAGGGGCCAGATCCGCCCTCCTAGTTACACCCACGGCCGAGACGACGGGCGCGACGGCGTTGCGAATCGACGCCGATGACGGCAAATGTGGTCGCAGCATGGAGAAACGGCGGTAGAGAGAGGGAGAGATGCGAGGGAGAGATGCGAGAAAGAAAGAAGAAGAGAGAGGAAGAGAATGAGAGGAGAGCGAACCGAGAAAGGAGAGTAGGGAGGAGCCGTCGGACGGCAGCAGAGGCGACACGGCGCGACGACATACTTGGGAGTGGAGGCAGCGTGGCCGCATGAAGGTGGCAGCGGTGAGAGAGAGAGAGAGACGAGAGAGGGAAGGACGTGGAGAAGGGAGACGAGCATGGACGACGGGCGGCAGCGGAAGGAGATAATGGGGAGAAATGGGAAAGAGAGAGAGAGAGAGATGAGGGGATGAATGTGTGTGAATGAGTGTGTGTGGAAGTGAGTTAACCCTAACCCTAGAACTGGTTCGGGTTAAACTGGGCCGGACCGATTTAAAAAAAATAAAAATAATAATAATAATAATAGAAGTTTGGACTTGGGCTTCAATTGAATGAGCTTTTGGATTGGGCTTGAGAATTAATTTGGATTGAGCTGAGAATTTAATTGTGGGCTTTAGTGTGGGCTAAATTAATTAAATCCTTAGGCTTGTGATGATGGGCCGAGAAATAAAAATTTGAGCTTTAATTTAATTTGTGTTGGGCTCCAATTAATTAAAGAATGACCTTTAATTTAATGTATGACAGGCTAATTTAATTAACCTTTGGACTAATGATCAAATTAATTCTCATTAATTAGTAGATTAATTATTTAGGATTATGAGAGTACTTAATTAATTGAAGTACTTAGGGTTTGATTAAAATGATTGCCTCTGGATTAATTTTTGAAGAAAAAATTTAATTAGAAGGTTAGAATAAATTAATCTAAGGATTACTTTATAAGAAATTAAATCCATTGATTCAAGAAAAATTACCAATTTAATTAATTAATCTTCGAATTAATTTTGAGTAATTAAATTTTCCGATTTAATTACTTCAAAGGAATTAGATTTCCTTAACCAAGGAATTTAAGAATAAATGAATCCTTAATTCTAATCAAGAAAGACGCGAAATTTATTGACGGATAAATTTTAAAAAAGTTAATCATCCTGTAATGGATATGCTAAAGAGACGAGACATAGAAGACATGTCTCGGTAGAACACGTGCATATCACGCGATTATGAAAATAATTCCCTGAGCTAAAGTTTAGCTTACCTTACATAATAAGGAAAATCACGAAGAGGAAATGTGGTACAATCAACAAGGTATTATTCCAGATAAAAAAGAAAATCGAGGTGGGCTTTCCTGTCCAACTATGGGCTTTAATATACTCAAATATTAAATGCATGCGAAAAAAGTTATGATCTTGATTTCTATTTTAAAATCCGAACTCAGGTTCGTGGATTTAAAGTTATTGTCATGCCAAAATATTTGTTTTATGAGAATGCCTATCTGTTGGCTATGCCAAACATTATGAAATCGAATTCGGGTCCCAAAAAAGGTAGTGTCCCTCCTCGGATTAGTGTACACAATGGCACCGTGAGTCATCGAGCGAGCTGGCCGGTCCAGTGACCGTGGAAGGTGGCCACCTTCTCATCACAAGTTATGAGAGGGTGACCGTTGGAGGTGGCCACCTCCCCAGCACGTGAAGATCAGATATGGTGTATGAAGAAGAGAACTTAGACTGCGCAGTCGAACTTTAAAATTACAAATGAATTTAGTAAACTCGGGCCTTTTTAAGATAAAACCCCCATAGTTTATTGTGAAGGTGTGATTAAATTTTCAAATGAATGTGTATATATTTTTGGCATATGTGTTCACTGAGTACTGTTGTACTCAGCCGTAAATATATTTCTAAATGTGCAGGTTTAGCCGTGAATGAGGATGAGGGTGTGCTGAATAAGTCTGAAATTGTTCTCTTTCTAGACAAGACTCTCGGAGGTGCATGTCTTCATTTATTTCACCGTATTTTGTGTTATTCCGCTGCGTAAAAGTATAAATTAAGGAAAGGATGATGTGTATTCCTTCTAAAACTTTGATTTATAATTTTCCTTATTGTAAGATTAATCTATTTGACTATTCGAGTAACCAGTATATTTTCATTGATGAAGTTATCAATTGATATCCTTGAGGCATATTGTAAATTTGATACCCCTTTCTAATCCTACTTTTTAATCCCCACCCCCATTCACGATAACCGAGCTTTATTATCCTTAATAAAGTGCGGCCATGACATAAAAGAACAAAAAAAACCTTGTGAGGATCGATCACGTGCTGCCAGTGCATGCACATGCGCCACGCTATTGGCCGAGACGACCACATGCGGTACACGAAATTGCACGCACTGATGTTTCATCACGCCGATTTCGCCACCTCCAACGCGTCACGTAGGGCGTCACACAGTTGTATGTTGCGGATGCCCCTAGGCATGATGACGTGTTTCTATTATAGTTTATGTATCTCACAAATATGTATATACAAAGATTGAAAAATGTGATATAGAAAGTCTCGATACAACTACTTTAATTTAAATAGTTGTATTGAACAATATATAAATCTCTGGTATCAAATATTTTTTGGTAAATATCATTTTAAATCCTAAACTATTTATTCTTTTTAAACAATATAACAAACTATAAATCATATTTAATCAAATTCTAAACTATCGATTTTATATCAAAAATACCCTATGTCTATTTTTTGGGCTCCGGAATTTTGAAGCAACTAGTCATTTTTTAACTATTAGAGTACAAATTGACATCATTTTTGTGTCATCTCATTTAAAGAATAAATATAAAAATTTCACAATAGCATCCGGTAAGTTACGTCAAAATTTTAGGGTCAAAAATTGAACGCAGAATATTTTTATTACAAAGTTGACAGTTTGAGGTTTAATTGAATATTTCTTATAATTCATTCAAAATATATTTAATAAAGCGAATATAAATTATAGTTAAAATGACATTTACAAAAGATTTTTTTTCTTTCTAAAACAACATTGTGAAGTACTTATTGTTCGTATTTTGAGTACAAGAGGATCTCGTAACTAGTTCTCCAAGAAGAAGAAAAAAAAGGAATCCCATAAAATCAAGTTGACTATGGCAACTGAAAAGTAGCACATGAAAAACTACTATGTTTTTGGGATTTTTGTAGTGTTTATCTGTTTTCAGACACGATTTAGCTGAAATAGCTAGGCTAACTACATCTCTTGTTCAACAAATATTTCAAAAGTTGCAATGTTATGATTCGAAATGATAGACAAACTTTTATGGTGTGTAATCAATCTCTCCAAAAACTTTAGGATGAAACAAAACAAAAACTTAAGTAGAAGAGAACAAAAGGCCATTAATGCCTGAAAACTTATGCCCGGAATAGAAGAGGGTCAAAAGATTCATTAATACTTCGATCTTTAATTATCTTTTTTTAGTGGAGATTTTTAAAATTTTCAAATCCATTTTAAAATAGCAGCTAGATTACTCATCAAAACATTAAGTGTGTGAGTTACTTTTTCTCTCTGCTTCTTGTGTCCTTTTCTCGACTTTCTTTGTCTTTCTTTTTTGGCTCCATTATAATTTCCTCACTGGAGTTATCACTCATATGCAAAAACCCAGAACCCAGATCCAACCTTTGTGTATTTTCTCGCTCTACCTCATTTCTTAATATCTCTCTCTCTCTCCACATATTTGCTGCAGTTGCAGGGTTTCTTCTCCTAAAGAGCATTTGAGGTATCCCAGAAACGCTGTTGCTTATTTTTTCTGTGGGCTTAATCTTTTTTCTTGCATCATATTTTGTGTCTGTTTGTGATTTGTTTGGGAGCCGTTGTGTTATTGGGTGCCAAGTTCTGATACTTGGTTAAAGTGATAACTTGATTAATTTCATCAGGAAAAGGTTTGAGCTTTATGAGGATTATACTTGGAAATTAGTAATGTGCCAATATTTCTGCAATATTTTAATTTGTACAAAAATTATTCTGCTAAGGAGTTTATGAGAAACTCTTGAATTCTTGTACTCACAATATTATAAAATTGTTTAAAGGTCTGGGAATTTTCAGCTGGACTTTGTGGCAAGCAAAAAGAGCATGAAATCCTTCAATCGAACTGTATATTATATGTAATGCTTTTCATTTCATAGCTCTCAAGTTTGAATTTTTTAATGATATATAAAGGGCTGCTTGAAACAGTGTTTCATCTTATGCAATAATTGGCTCTGATTGCATGCTGAGGCAGATTCAGTTTGGCTAGTGTTACTCGAGGTTGGGATGAAAGCTGAAGATTAGTTTCTTGGAGGGATTAATTCTTGAAAGTCTAATGGCTACGTGTTTAGTTTGCTTGGCTTGTATATGACAAACGAAGAACTTTAGAAACACCTTAGGATTTGGAAAGATGGAAGAAATACAATCTCAATCAGATCACTATAGGTCCTCATCGTCTTCAGCTAGTAGCCCAGCAAGTAGAGTGCCTTCAAGCAATTTCTTCTACTTAAGAAAACCGGGTGCATTTAGACAACCTATTTCATTTGAGGACTCACCTGACTGGGAAGATACGGATATTGAAGTGAAGGTGGACGAAGGAGGGGCTGACTCAATTAATACTGCTACTACTCCTGTCTCCCCTTCCCTCTCGAAGATCAATAGTGGCTCGCTTCCATCACCGCCTTTGCCCGAGGGTGCTAATGTTGCACGAGAGACTGCAGGGGCCTCAATTGCGTGGAAGGATTTGACAGTCACTATAAAGGGTAAAAGAAAGTACTCTGACAAGGTCGTTAAGAGTTCAAACGGATATGCATTCCCGGGGACAATGACAGTGATCATGGGTCCCGCCAAATCGGGCAAGTCAACGCTCTTAAGAGCTCTTGCAGGTTTGTGTCTTTGATGCCATTTCACTCGTTTATCTTTACTGCAATGATCATACCAACTAATTGTATTAATGAATAAATGTGGTTTTCCTCTTTTTCATGTAATTCAGGGAGACTGCCTGATTCAGCTAGAACTTATGGCGAGGTATTTATTAATGGTGTAAAATCGCGATTGCCATATGGAGCATATGTAAGTCCTTTTCAAACCATAATTTCTCGTGATATGGTTTCTTGGGACCTATTTTATCTTATATAGGGTAATTCATTGTTCGAGATCATCTTATTGACTGGAAACAAATAATTATATAAGTGAATATTGAAAAAGATTAATGTTTGGATATTAATAGTGTATTCAACTCACTGGGTTGCAATGCAACCATGATATATGCCCTGTTGATCCTATTTTACTTTCATGTATATTGAAGGTTGATTTTGAATTTTGTTGCTTTGCATTAGGGATTTGTTGAAAGAGAAAGCGCACTTATTGGATCATTGACTGTGCGAGAGTATCTTTACTACTCAGCATTGCTTCAGCTTCCGGGCTTCCTTTATAAGAAGAGGAGTGCGGTGGAGGATGCCATCCATGCCATGTCATTGGGGGATTATGCAAATAAGCTCATAGGTGGGCACTGTTATATGAAGGGTCTTCGCAGTGGTGAGAGAAGACGAGTTACAATCGCCCGGGAGCTCGTGATGAGACCGCATATCTTATTTATTGATGAGCCTCTGTATCATCTTGACAGGTTCTTTTTTTAATTTTTATCCCGAAGCTAGTGAACTATCCGTGCATTGGCGATGTGTCACAATGAGCTCTATGCTATTACTCATGTTTATCAGCAAAATCTGTCTTTGCTCGACTATAAAAGATCCTACTCGGCTTTCTACTTCTAAGAAATTCATTTCCATGTCCTGTGTATCAGCACTTTTAATGATGGTTACCTTGAAGAAGCTTGCAAGCTCGGGATGTCATGACTTGGGAGAAGAAGAAAAGTGACAAAGAAGTAGTGAAAAATCATTAACATGAACTTTGCCAATATATAAACCATCATTAACACCACAGAGTTTACAAAAGTAAACAACAACAATACTAATGATAATAATGCCACATGTTAACACATAACACACACAAAAGAAGGATAGAAGAATGCCAGTGACTGTGAGTGTTTCGACTTAGATGAAACTATGGCGAAAGGTATGAAGATAAAAGGAAAACCTATACACATTTAACAAAGAAACCACAATTTTCTAGCTAAAAAATATATATTTGATCTTTAGATGGAAAAATGGATGACAGAAACCATATTTATTGATATAACTTTATTTGATTCCATGAGAGTTCAATTCTGCAAATACATGTTGAGATAAGTCAGAAATTACCTTTGATTAGCAATTTGTAGTGAACAGAACCTCTGCTGATCACTAATTACTAGTGCTTCAGATACATGAAACATTCATCTGACAAAATTGGTAAAACGAGAGCCAATCTAATAAGGAAAGGATCCATAGAATGAGAAAGAAAACCAAGATTTGGCATCCTGCAGCATCAGATACTAGGATTTGGATCAACAAAAAGACTCAGGTGTATAACTTCTTCAATCATCCCATCATGATCAAATCTCATAAGCAACAGCATCTAATTATCTCCAAACTCATAGGCAATTATAGAGAGACCAGGTGATCTATGTTTCCAAAGGCAGAAATCTCATAGTGCTAGAAAACAAAGTCGTTTTGTAATGATTTTCCAACTTCATCCCAACATCTACAGAAAGTTTTGCCACCTCCAAAACTTCAAGTTGTAACCAATTAGTTACATTATTACATAGTACGCACTAGCATACAAGATTACCAATATCGTTCTTTATGACTCAGATTCCCACCACCACCAAACTACAAGAGAAAAACAAGTCCAAAAATAAACCCTCCAACTAATGCCACCCTCTTGATGATAAACCTGCCTTAATGAATGGGTGTTTCAACCAACATTGATCATTTCTGACTCCATTCATCAAACAACCCAAAGCACGAAAGCTTTTCGTAACCCACTATTAATATCTTAAACCAACCCCCAGATTTCAGCTCACCAATTACCCACTCTACTTTATATCACTCACAATAATTATCAAATCGAACAAACTCTGCATAGCTACCCAATACAGTTCAATTAACTGAAACAAGAATAACTCTCACAGCATTATAAACAACTGCGCATTCGTAGTTTCTTTAATTCTTAGAAACGGAGATAGAATTGAAGAATTGAATTCACACTTATGGCTACATAAAAACCCATCAAGAAAACACAACCAAACACTTTAATATCTATAAATGACTAAAATATTACAGCGTGTGTTTCTTCACATTAACTACAGTTGCCCGATTTCTTAGTGAATGATCAAAAAACCCGTTTCGAATTATTACGAGAGTAAATGCAAAAAGATTCAATTTTTATGCCAACTGTCAACAACCAAATCTACCACAGCAATCTGCAGTTCCATGAAACATCAGAAAATTAACCTTACATAAAAGAAATATTACAAATCGTTTAAAATGATGGTAAGTTAAAGCTCCGAGAGAAAAAAAAATTACTCTAATTGAAGAAACAGCATTATAATTGTAATGTGCAAGTTTGGCGCCGTTTCATTTATGACACAACATACATGTTATTTTTTCGTGGGCTTCTACGATATTTACGTTTATTTGCAAGAATGCCCCTGGTTTGTCTAAAATGTTAGTACCATATCTACATATATTTAAATGCCAAAAAAATTCCCGTTATCGTTTCTTAAACTAAACTAAACATTTATTATGAACAACTTAATTTATTTATCATTTCAAATTCTCAAAGTAAAATGGATAATTTAGTCGAAGCAAGTAAGAATCTTGAATGCATTGGTGTGGAAATAGGGATTAAAGATTTATGTTTAAAAGTCCTTAATTTGATAATGCAAAACAAAAATAATTTAGCATGATTTTGAGAGGGGGGCAGGTTTCTCTGAGAATTTTAATGAAATATTTTTAATTTTGGACCTAGTCTAACCGAAAATACAGTTTTTCAATAAATGTGATTCATACATGTGGGTTTTCTGTGCAAATGTAGGTGATTCACATTGAAAGATACTACTTAACTGATAATTAAGTTGCACTCTGTATAAATTAATGTATTTAATAGAATTTAATGAAATGGATATCTTTTAAATTTCCTTTCCATCTTATTAAGCTAGTCGGGCCCACCCCTTTTATGAGTAATAATACCTTCTATTTCATTACATTTTAGTCATGTTGCTTACAATGTTTTGAAGCCCCTATATTTTTAATAATGCCGCAATATAAGGTGCAAATATATTATTACAATATATATGTACATATATTCTTTATAAAATATATGTATAGGAAAGCGTTAGAGTGAAACTTACCCTTAGATGCTTAACTAAGACTACATATGAACTACTAGATTAAGAAATTAACGGCTCAGATTTACTGCATGTGTATATCAGCATATAGTTACGAAATTATCAGCAAAAGAGTATAATTGTAAACAAAATCTCACGATTTAAGGAAAGACCCTAAAATCATGGGATTGACCAATCTAAACAAATCTCACGATTTTATTCCATAATTCATTTTGAATACCAATCATCATCTTCACTCAAAACACTACAAATCGTCCTTTCAATCGTCGTCTTCATTCGAAGCATTCAAAATCTTTAGACGAAGCTGGAAATTCTCCAGCAACAATGCATTCACATTATCATTATACAGTATGACTTTTATCAGTATATAATGATACTTGTATCAGTATTTTGGAAATAAAACCCCAAGAATTTCGGAAACACAAACATATCAAAAAAAATCATATTAAGTAAAACAATTTACATACTATAATTACACGTTATATAATAGGAAGTTAATCCCACAAATTTCGTATGCTGATACTATATACTGATTTATGTATTGTAGTATACTGATACATATCTTTGTGCTGACTAATTATATCAAAACGTATCTTCTATAATTATATATGGTAATTATGGTAATTAAGGTATTTAATTCCTATAATTACGCTATGCTGATATAAACGCAATATTTGTGCTGACATATATACCATTTTTGATTTTTTTAATGTATTAACTTTAATTACACGTGTCACAATACTAACGGTTGGATTATTTAATCTAACGGTCTTTATCTAGTCTTGATTATGCAATAGAATTGTGTTCGGAAATGAACACATGCTCTATATGTATATATACATATCATATAGTAATTAATACAATACATGCACTATCAAGAGTTTTGAGGGCAATAAAATAAAGATCGGTAGGAAAGTAGATTGTATACACAAGTCGATATAATTGCCACCTAGTTGCATATATGCGCACTTATAATTAATTGTTGGTCCAAGAAAGTGTTAGGCAGATCTAGTGATAAATGCAAAATGTCTTCTTATAAATTTAGCTCTTTTGGTTTTGGTGGTAATTCTTGTTAAGTTTATTAGTTCACATAACTTTAACTAGTTTTTCATTAGCACTTAATTGTTGCTAATCCAATTTATTAGATAGTGAGCTCAGTTCAATATCCTTTTCATTCATGTGTATATAGCTAGTTCAATACGCTTCGAGATAATCCTATACTAGAAAGATTAGTAAGGTTAATTAGTTGGAATAGAGATTTGGTATAACCCTAATTAAAGCACAAGCCAGAGGATTCCTACCAACGAGTTGAAGGATTAAACTTGATCTCCTCTTTGCAAGTATTGATAATAATTTCCTTTTGATTAGATGCCTGATTAATTTTATTCTCTGTATCTTTTAACGTTTTCAAGTGAAGTTGGATCTCCTCTATTGTATGATGATACAATATATTAATGGAAAGTGAGAAACCTGAAGAAAAAGTTCATAAACAATTAATATGGTGTGAGCATAAAACATGGATGAAGTTGGTGGAAAGGTAGAGACAATAAAGAGAAGCACATGGTTAAAAAAGGAAAAAAAGATAGATAAAATAGAGTTACTGATACTGGGATGACAAACTATAAGAAAGAGAGAGAGAGAGAGAGAGAGAGAGTTGTGGGAAGCAGAAACGGGGCCCCTTGTCCACAAAATCTAACCAAGTTCTTAAATGCATTTCTCAAGTAGAAAGTAGGGATGCCCCCACCCCCCCAACCCCCATGCAAGTTGTTTAATCATTTGACTTTATTTCTTTGACAGAAATTCACGAGCATTCTCACCTTCTCAGCAACTATCACATATCTTCTCTAAAACGTATCTACACCTCGATTTCAGTTGGTAATACAAGGAAAGTTATTAGTGGACTTGGCACGGGATTACTCAAATTTGTGCTCTACCAATATATACAAGTGTCAATTTGATTCTAGTTTATTCTTTTAAGTTCTAATTAAGTTAAGAGTCACTCCTCAAAATTAGGCATTACATATATATATGCATTTATTGAAATTTGGAACCCCCCAACCCCAACACAATCAAATTATCATTATACAGTAGATAGCATTTATTCACTAGAAGAAAATATTAGAAGCACGCAGTGGAGGTGCAACAGTGAAAGAGACGTGTACCTATACACACTTCACCCCACTCATATACGCCTTTGCTCGATCCCCTATATAAGCAACCATATTTCATCTCATTTTCCATATAAACCATCAAATTAAACATCCCTCTCTCTCTCTCTCTCTCTCTCTCTCTCTCTCTAAAGTGTTCGAATCATGTCTACAAATATAATCTGCATGGCATTCCTTCTCCTTGTCCTCCTCTTCTCTCCTACAATGTCGAGGCACTTGCCAATTATACAAAGCGCGCCGTCGACAGCGCTGCCGGCGGCAACGCGAGACGGGGCGTATGAGATAACGACTCCGTTCACGAACCACAAACAGCGAGCCTTTCACCGCCAGGCAGTCAAGAACTGCATGCCGAAAGGGTCCCGCCGCTCCTCCGCCCCGAGCCGATACGTCAATTATCACACGTTCGGCTCGTCGTCCAAGTGCTCCAACAGCCAGCCGCCGCCGACCACGACGCCTTAGCCATTTTTACCGGAGGATGTGATGGTGTCGATCCCCAAGGCAGTTTTGAACGAAGAATGCATGCTTTCTTATCTAATTTCTATGTATTTATTAAATTTTGTGCCATTTTCTTTTTATAATGGTTTCGCCTTGGAAAACTATATATGCATGCATGTATGTCTATAGAATTGTATCTTTTTATTTTCTTTATTTTTGCCCTTTTTTGGGTGGCTGCCAAATTACAAGTTGTTGGGTTTGATCAAAATATTTTGTCATCTAATAGGGACCCCTATTGACTATGTTTTTCTAATTGACCTTGACTCTGGTAGGGGCACGTTTGCTCCATCCATCTAGGTGCAGATTATCACCGTGCCATGCATGCATAATTAATTGTATCACTTATTTACTTGGATCGTATTCTATTTTAATGAATATAGATGATAAATTATGCACGTACACCTAATTTGGTAAATTATAGGGTTGTGGTTATGTACAGCAAAAGTCATCACATATATGCATGTAACAGCTTGCAGAGCTAGAGAGACTATTAATTGACATTTAACATATATATATGCCCTTGGTTTAATTCACATCGACTCCATCGAATTAAACACGGTAGCAAGTGTACGTATATTGCCGCGGTATATTTATTACCAATAACAACTTATAAATAATAAAATAGATATTCATATTTATGTAAACTTAATGTACCCTTCTCTTTCTCTTTCATTCCAAGAACACCCCATAATAAAATTAGGGATGATTATAAAATTTAATGAATGGATAAAGTATAGCTATAAAATCACAAGCTTCAAATATATATTTAGAATAAGAAGCCTGGCCAAACAGTTGAAACGAAGCCTTGGCATCACAAAATTCATGAATCAATATGATTAATTCGGAGCCAAACAATGGAACGGTTACTCTTAAGTGATAGAATATATTAATAAAACATAAAATTAAATATTTAAAAAAGAAATTGGTCAAATAAGTGTAAAATTAATTAAGTAAAATAATAATGCCGAACCAACAACTATTTAATGCAATTACCAGATTGTTGGCTTGATTTAATGAAAAGACGATATCAATTTTCTATTTCGTCAAAGGTGTCTGACTATTTGAGTAAAATATTAGTTCAGAAAATAACACTATGCTAATCTGAATTTGCCACGCGATTTAAAACATTGCAATTATTAAACCACCACTTTTAATTTTAATACAACTACTACATATTTTTTTTTAAATAGAAATGTTGTGATGTGACACCCAAGGGCGTAGAAACAATTTTAAGAGTAGAAAACAAAATATAGTGAATGGTTGTAGAGAAATATACATAAACAAAAATATCTAAGAAAACATGAATGGCATTAAGGAAAAAGCACAAGACCCCTGCTGCAGCCTGCAGGTATCGCCTCATGTGGCGGTTCTTAACGGAGTAGAAACGAACATATTTCTGATATCACCGACATTCAACAGACTCATCGGCTAGAGAATGCTCGAATAAGACAACTTTCGATCTATAGATGCTAACAACATAGTCGAAGGGGAATCTAGAGTACATAATAT
>JAYDZE010511886.1:0-15507 GCA_034509125.1 Monilaria moniliformis
CCCAATAGGGAGGCCCAGTCCAAATCTTCCTTGGATCCCTAACCTAGCCCATACATATTCTATAAATAGGAGAGAAATGAGAAGAAAGAAAAATGATGATTAACGTTTCTACATGATTCACGTTATTTTCTTTTTCTTCTTCTTTCTCTAGTCCTATAGGTTTGATAGATACTGCCCACACGAGTATTCAAACTTGGAATTGGGAATAGGTTAGAAGATCTAGGGTAGATATCAAGATCTACACATGGAGAAGTCGCAAGCAATCATCAGATCTTTTAAGATCTAATAACTGTAAGTATTCAGATCCGTAGCACCATGATTTAGGATTTAATTCTAAATTATGTGTTTATGTGCGTTCTAAATAGCAGATTCTGTAAATGAAATTGGCTTATTAATTTTTCTATATCATCTTGGAAAGATCCTGGAAAAGGGAAAATTTCTTCATTGGAATTATATCCCCAACATAACACCCCCAAACTTATTCAAAGCATTGCAAATAATAACTTGGAAAGATAGGTGGATTGGTGACGGACCTTCATTGCGGCAGAGGAGGTGGTGGGTATGGGTTCCAAGTGTTGAACTGATCATACGTGCTTGTGAGCATGTTGTCGAAGTGGTTTATTCTCTCTGCTTTAGATCAATGGCAACCCTCGAACAAGTCCAAGCGGTTCTCAAACCCATCCAAACGGGTGTTGAGTTGGTATGGTAGTGGGCCATGTTGGCCCGACGTCATCCTGTTGAGCCGGTGGTGCTTGTAGCTGGTGAGGCGGAGATAGTGGTCGGGCCGGCTCGGGCATGTGGTAGGGCACATGAGGATGGAACTGAGGGTTGGCCCATGGCAAGTTTGGTGAGTGTTGTTCCACCAGTTGGCTGTGCACGTCCTCATTCATCTTTCAATTCCTTTGAAAGTGTCATCCCTGGACATAGGTGTTAACTGGATTGGGGATTAGGAAGTGGTCCCTCGCCTTTTGAAGGATGAAACCTTGGAAGTCCCAATCTACATTGACAAATTTGATTTGCTTAAGTACCTCCAATGTTAATGTCTTCTCTCCCATGTCCGGAATAAAATCTTCTACATCAATGCCACAGTCGAGGGCCAAAGATGTGATGATTTCCCCACAATAGAGTGTGCCGGATGTCTTTTTTGCTTGCCTCTTGAGGTGCTTAATGATGAAGTGTCCCATGTTGAGACAACATCCGTTCAATATGTTCCATAATAGGAACACTTCATCAGTTTGGACACTACCCCCTTTGAAGCGAGCAAAGGGCAGGTAAACACACACCTTCTGGAGAAAACGAAGCACCGGGTTGCGAATCTGAGAACCCTTAGCTCGAGCGGAGACGAACCTATCATTTCCTCCTTCGGGCAATGTAATGGCGGCCTAAAATGTGTCTCTGTCATAATCTTCCGGAGCATCATCACCGTGGAAGTTGAATATGGAATTGATAGATCAAAGTTGTTGTTGCGAAGGCGGAAAGTAATGGATTCCGCCCCTCGGCCCGCCATGCGCACATGTAGTGTGCTGAGAAATTCCAGTGTCAGCCGGCGGAAGGATTTCTGCTGCCATCTAAAGAGGGTTGTCAATCCCCCAACTGCACATAACTCCCAAAAACATGCTTGGATGCGAGCATATGTAGCATGTCATCATCTAGATATCTGGAAGGTTGGACAGACAGTGTGACCAGTGCATCCTACCAAGCACGTTGTTCCGGGGTTGGAAGGTGGATTCCAAAGTATGATGGGTTCGAGGGAGTGGCCATGGGATATGATGATACCTGAAAGCGAGATTTATCGATACCTTACTAAAGTCAAAACTGAAAATCAAGCAATATCATTACCTTCTTTACCATAGTCTCTCCAAATTTTATGCTAAGTGATTGCTATAGTTAACCCCCCACCATATAAACAATTCTTCAACTATAATGCAATGATTATTCAAAAGCACATAAAAAAATCAATATGCCATAATCTTAAGATTAATCAAGACAAAACAACATCACTTAGTCTAATATGCACAAAATAGTCCATGTTTTCCAATTACTAACAATCAACACACTAACCCCTAGTAGGAATGACATATTCTAACATTACTCAATACCACATTCAACAATTAATCCATAATTGAAGCAAATTCTTCAAGAATGAAGCATGCACACCATGTGTTTGACAAAATGCCAAAACAATTTGTTCAATTTAAAACACATAATATGTAAAAAAATTCATGAATCATAATGCTCCATCAACATGTTAACAACACAAACCAACCACTTAGAGAAGAAAAAACGTACCTTGGTGGTGGATTTAAACAAAATCTACCAAATTTCCCTCTACATTGTTTTTGAAGCACAAGTTGGAAGACTTTGTGGATTAAAAGTTGGAATTTATGGATTAAAGATGTTGGGTGTGTGCAATATGTGTGATTGTGAGAGAATTGATGGAAGAAAATGAGTTAAAGTAAAAAAATTTGAAGTGGGGCGTGGGATAGGGTTTGAGAGAGAAAGAGTATTTGGGGAAAAAAGTGAGGAAGAAGAAGAAATTCGCAAGTTTTAAAAAAGAAGTCAGCGAATCCCACACGGCCGAGTGAGATTGTTTTCACAAATGACCCAGCCAGCTCAGATCCTCTATTTCCTGTATATTTTTCGTGAATTCACCCGGCCGGTGGACGTTGTGGCTCCAATTCACCCGGTCGGGTGAAACTCACTGTCTTTTATTTCTTCGTCCGCACCTGACTCGGCCGGGTGGCTTCTGTGTATGCCGCTGATCGGACCAAATAACGACCCTTTTTACCGGTCTAATTCGCTTGTTTTCATGTGAAAAGTGCTGGCTTTTGGTGGATTTTTGTGGGGTAATAGTATTGGCAAAGTGAGCGAAGCAGTGGCAGAAGAAGGAATAGCATCAAGAAACCAAGTGGCGGAGAAACAACAACAACTAGACCAGACGGGCAATAGAATGCACAAAGAAGGGTACGAAGACATCCGAGGACTGAGCCTCAGCATAAAGGATGGTGAGGGTGCGACACACCAGATTCCTGCATCCCTCACCCGGCTCTATAAAAGGCACATCAAGGCAGCTGAAGAAAGTGTCGTGGTTGCTGTCGACCATTAGCCATTTTATCGCTTTTGCTCTTTAAATTCCTTAGCCTTAGCCAAATCCTTCAGTTAGAAATGTATTAGTTGTTAGTTTCTGCCGCCGGTTCCTTATGCTAGTTTGAAGTTGCATACTGATAGTGTAATAAAAAACTAAGCTTTATCCTGTTTTTAATTCAAGTTCCAGTTTCGTTTCATTTCATGTTGTCTCATCGTTTTGCTAGTTCGAGGTTACATCGTGACAGTGTAACCGGAAATTTAGCTTTCATTTATTTTTTCGTTTTATCGCTTTGAAGTGTTAGTTC
Source organism: Monilaria moniliformis (assembly GCA_034509125.1). Classification (NCBI taxonomy): domain Eukaryota; kingdom Viridiplantae; phylum Streptophyta; class Magnoliopsida; order Caryophyllales; family Aizoaceae; genus Monilaria; species Monilaria moniliformis. Next base: position 3,393 of record JAYDZE010511886.1, read on the forward strand.
CTACCGCCGTTTCCTTTTGCTAGTTTGAGGTTGCATCGTGACAGTGTAACCGAAAACTTAGCTTGTTCCGTTTTGTCGCTTTGAAGTATTTCGATTCCGTTCGAGTTTCTCAAGTTTCAGTTCCGAGTTTCAAGTTTCCGTAGTTAGATCTCACGGTTTTCAGTTCCGATTTCCCAAGCTTTCGTAGTTAGCAAGGTTCTCAAGTGTTTAGTCCAAAATGCTTTCAATGGTTCTAAGTTTAGTTTCTACTTGCAAGTCCAGCGTTCTAGTTTAGGATCTTCAAGATTCGCAAGTGTTAAGCTACTCTCCAGTTTCCAGTAAGTAAATCATCTTTTGAGTAGCCCAGTTTAAAAGTAGTCAGTAGTATTTTCCTTGAAGCTTTCATGGTTTTGGTCACCACCGGAGTTCTTACGGGTCAGATCTGATACTCTGGTTCCTCAAAATGGAGCTTGGAGGTCGGAGATGGTGATTGAAACCTGGTTCGGTTAGTTAGAAAGTAAAGTCACTTTTAGCCTGCAGCCAGAACCTGCAGGATAGTACAACCACTCCTGAGTCAGTCCTGTGCACCTGTGCAGGACCACATCACACACTTGTCCTGCCACCAGTCTACCTTTTTCAGCATATTTTCTTTAGCCAGTTTAACTAACCGTCTTTCATTAGTAGTCCAACATAGATTAGTTAGTATCCATCCTTAGTTTAAAGTAGTTAATTGTGTTTATTTTTTAATCTTTTCTTGCTTTACTTAATTCCTGGACCACCTGTCGCTCGGCCAGTTCAAACCTTAGTCAGTCGTAGTTAGTCATCTTTTATTCTTTTAATAGCCAGAGTGTCAAGTCTTTCTGTGTCCAGTAGTTTAGCTCTCCCCTTTTCCAAAAACCCCAAAAAGCGTGGCGGCATCGCCGACCTCTGAAAAAGCACACTCTCAATCTGGGCTAACATACACATCCCTCTGTGGGAACGACCTCTGTACTTGCCATGTACTAGTCTATAGTATATTGGGGTGTAATGAGAACACAAATATGTTTCGATCCGGGCAGATTGTGCAAACTTCCAACAACAGCGCAAAAACCCGGCGGTCAGCCGCCCACCTGGTCGGGTGAGACTCTTTGGATTTCGACTTCTTCAGGTTTTTCCACCCAGTCAGGTGAATATTATTCCATGTAACCAACCAGTCGGGTGGGACGTCCTGTCTAGCGAATTTTCCCAGTGCTCATTATCCGGCCGGGTGGGTATTCTTTCCACATTTTATCCAGTCGAGTAGTACTTTCTAACCACAAATTTCGTCCATATTCAAGACTTTTTGTCCATCTTTGATTCCCTGCCATTAAAACAACCAAAACTAATGAAAAATGTTCAATTCAACAAGACCATGTCGAGGGAAAGAATTTAGCAAAGAAAACCCATGGCTTATTGAAAAAGAAAAACGAAAAAAACTGTTGTTTTGCCTCCCAACCCGAGCCTTTGTTTATACGTTGGCTCGACTTGGTCCACTTCTATCATTTATGGTCTATGGGATAAGTCATATCATTCGCCCTATTGATAGTGACTTTCTCCATATTAATCCCGAAGGTGGTATTGTTGTCCTTTGCCTCTAGTATCACATCTCCAGTAGCTAAAAATTGTCTTCCAAACAGTATAGGGACTTGCTTATCCTCTTTCATGTCGAGAATGATGAAGTCCACTGGCGAGAAAAACTTACCGACCTTTACTAAGACATCCTCAACAATGCCCGTTGGTTTAATAATTGAGTGATCCGCAAGTTGGAGATCAATATCAATATGTCTATTCGATGCTCCAAACCGATTGATATGACAGTTTTTAAGGCCATCAATGAGATGCCAAAGCCTTGATCGAACAAACACTTTGCAAATTTCTTACTCCCAATTTCGCAAGGAGTTTAGTAGCTTCCAGGATCTTTCATCTTCACCAATAAATCATTGAAAAACTACGAAAATCTTGAAAAATTCATGTAGAGATCAACAAGAGGGACTTCAACAATCACCTTCCTGATGACACTCATCATCCATTTAAAACTTCTCTCTCGCACTTTTTTCTTTCGTTTCATTGGGAATGGTGGGGGGTGTGATGAAGTCCAGAAAGTTGAACATGCTTTTGGGATATCGTGCTGGGCTTAGAGAAATTTTAGTGTGCGACAATCCCGTGTTTAGTGCAGAAGTAGCCTTCTCCAGTTGCTTTTCATTTTCAAACTCGGTGGCCCGCTCACTCTCCTTGTCATCCCCTGCATGTAGGATGTCTGAACTGCCTTGGATATCTAATAGCTTTGGAGGATCTAGCTCCCGTCCACTCCTTAGCTTGACTGCATTGCATCGCTTTTTACCCTTTGGATTAGGTATTGTGTAGCTAGGGAGAGCTCCCGGAGGTCGAGTATATGATGCTCGAGCCAGTTGCCCAATCTATATATCCAAATTCCTCATAGATGCTTCCATCTGGCTAAATTTTGCCATTGTTTTTTCTCTAGATTGCTCATTTTCTTGCTGGCTTTTTGTCATGAATGAGAATAATTGGCCTAGCTGATCATCCAAAGAAGGTTTCCTTATCTCGAATCCTGGAGGTTGTGGATTACTTCGCCATTGATTGTTCAAATTAGGATTACCACTCGATCCTCCTTAATTCCAACCTTGTTGTTGCCTCCAATTACTTTGGCTATTGTACCTGGGCCCTTGGTTGAATCCTTGGCGATTATTGTCCACGTAGTTGACTCCTTCTATTTCTTGACTTGTATCAGCTGACATGAAAGCAGGGGAAGAACACCTCACCCACCTCAATAAGCTCGAGGAATTTAGGAATCAGGCGTTCAAAAATTCAGCTATTTACAAGTAAAGGATGAAGAGTTATCATGATAAAAGGATCGAGCAAAGAGAGTTACGACCAGGGGACGCCGTCCTATTGTTCAATTCCTATTTCAAAATTTTTCCCGGGAAGTTGAAGTCCAAATGGTTAGGTCCATTCACCAATGTGAATATATTGAATATTGGTGTCGCTGAACTCTTGGCTACCAACGGAGATACCTTCAAGGTCAATGGCTCTCAAGCGATTTTGTTGCCAAGATCAACAAAAAGAGGTGGCCGTTATTACTCTTTCGATACTTTGAAGTGGAATGAAGACGTCGGGCTAACGACGTTAAACAAACGCGCTTATTGCGAGTCAACCCAACATGGTATCTTTGATTTCGTTTCATTTTCATTTTATTTTTGTTTTCATTTCTATGTTCGTTCTTTGTTTTCTTGTTGTGTTGAGTTTCTAGTGTACGTCGCAAATGCTATCAATGTAGAGGTAGGAAAATATACCCGACCGCGTCACTGAACTGGACAATGCAACCCGGACGGGTAGATGAGTCCCTGGAGAAACAGAGAGTTCTACCTGGCCAGGTGGGATGCGTACGCCAGGGCACCTGGCCGGGTGAAAATGAACAGATGGAGCAGAGAGTTCTACCCGGGCAGGTAGGATGTGCACATAAGTTCACACGGCCGGGTGACAAAGGGAAGATGAATCAGAGAGTTCCACCCGACCGGGTAGGTTTGCCGCACCACTGCACCCGACCGAGTGGACTACCGTGCGGAGTCCAGAGACTTTCAACCGGCTGGGTAGGTTGAGTAAGTGTTACACCCGGCAGGGTACAGCGAAGCCATAAGTGCAGAGACTTTCACTCGGCCGGGTGACTTTGCCAATAATCCTACCCGGCCGGGTACGAAGCGCGGGTGCTGTTTTAAAACAGCCACCCGCCTGCATCCAGCCCTCACTCTCCCCCATTTCTCTCATTCTCTCTCAAGCCCTAACCCCTAATTTTCATCCCATTTCATTTCCTTCCATTAATCCACCACAAATCAACCACATTTCATACATTGCACTCATATTCACACACTAATTCACCAATTACACTTTTCAATCTATCAATTTTTGCACATTTTGCATCACTTGGGCTCCAACACAAAGGTAGAAGAAGTGGTTTATTTTACTTGATTTCTCCTCATAGGTATGCCAACTTCTCCTTCCTCCCATGTTTTCTTGCTTGCATTGTTGGTTGAAGTGTTGTGATGGTTAGATATTTCCACATAGGGTGTAAAATTTGTGCAAATTGATTGAAACATTTTATCGAACACCTTCTATGCATGACTTTTAGGAGTTAGATATCTATATGTATTCACCTCGTGCTTGATTCATCGTGCTTGATTTCTTATTTTCTATTTTCGTGTTGTGGATTGAACTTACAAATGCAAGTGGGGGGTGGTGCATTGCCATAGTTGATATTTAGAATTGAGTTGAGAAATTTGTTGAACTTATTTGGGGAATGTTGATAACCCATATTTGTTACTAAATGTGTGTTTTGTCTTTTGCTATGGTTGAAGTGTGGGAGGTGTTTCGTTTTACTTATGGGGATTGTTGTTTTGTGTAACTGTTCATGTTTAGGTTGGTGGTTGTAAGCATTGTGTTGATGACTTGTTTGTTTTGGCCATGTTATGTAATGATTATCCAAAAGTCTATAGGGATGTGGTACTTTGCTTGCTAATTGTTGTTTTGATTAATGTTTGGACAATGTATGCATGTTATGTGAGGATATTTGCTCCACCTTGGACACTATTGCCTTTGTTCTTTTGGTGATTCATAACATGCATGATGGAGGGGGTGGTGATATGCTTCATAAGTATTTTTAGAATTGAGTTGGGGGGGTATGTTAAACTTTTGATTGGGAATGTTGATAGTCATTTCGTTCTTTTTCATCTACAGGTACATCCCATGTCCAACCCAACTCACTCTCAGTACTTCGGCGTCCAACTACGAAATCCCGAGGAGCGGGCTCGTTGGGATACACTTGTGCGGCTCTCGGTCCAACCTCTCCGTTACCCAGACGATCACGTGCTGCGCTCCCTTGGCATCTGGCAATTCTCTTGGGAATTATGTTCGGTGGGCGGTCTCACTATCTTGTTCCGATGGCAGCATGGACTCCTTCCGCTGCCTTACACTAGAGTTCCTCACGACACTTCGTGTGAGGAACACCTTGTGGAGTCAATCGCATTTCGACTCCGGAACAACGAACTTGAGCTATCCATTGCGGAGCTCAATGAGATATTCAACTTCCACAGAGAAGATGTGGGGGTTGTGGCCGAGTCTGAGGACTATGATCGCGATGGCTTTTGGAGTGCCATCACCTTACAGGCGGGCGGTTATGCGAGGTTCAATGCTGCACACGCCAAATGCTCACAGATTAGGAACCCAGTCTTTCGGTTCCTCCAGAAGGTGTGTGCATATCTTCCGTTCGCCCATTTTGAGGCGGGCAGTGTTCAGAGCGACGGCTTGTTTCTTCTCTGGAACGTTTTGAACGGCCGCTCGCTGGACATGGGCCATTTCATTGCCAAGCACCTTGAGCGGCTGGCTAGGAAGACGTCGGGCACTATCTGCTATGCTGGCGTCATCACCTCGCTCGCCCTTGACTGTGGAGTTGATGTCGATGACCTACTCCCAGACATGGGAGAGAAGTATTTGACCTTGGATGTCCTCAAACAGGTTAAGTATCTCAACATCAACGCCCGGCTCCAGGGATACTTTCTCCAGAAGGCCAATGATCACTTCTCCTTTCCCGACCCGATTAATACATATATCAACGGGTGGGAATTTCGAATGAACTTGCAAATGAACGGGGACTTGCATCGGCAGATTGTGGCCAACAACCCTGCACACCTCCCTTGGGCCGCTCCACGGTTCCACCCTCATGTCCTGTTTGTGATGCCGCAGCCGGCACAAACGGAGCAACCACTGCCCCATCTCATGGCTCCTCCGGCGGATCAAGGAGAAGCTGGCCCTGCCCACAGACGCCAACGCCGATGCTGACAATCGGCAGGAGAGGAATGGGAGTTCTCCGTCCATCAGAGGTTAGATCAATTCGAGGCCACCATGAATCAAACCTTCGCCAACTTCAACAACCGCCTGGACACCTTCGAGGGGTACTATCAAAGCTCGAACGAACGGATGGACCAGTTCGACACCATGCTCACAAGCATGTATGACCGATTCAAGAACCCGTATCCCCCCGCCTCTCCCTCAGGAGTGAAGGAAAGTCCTGAAACACCTTTCTCTTTCAAACTTATCCCTTACTTCACATTGAATAAGTTTGGGGCGGTGCTAAGGTGTTAGGTGTTCTAAGGTGTTCTGTGTTGTTAGGTGTTAGGTGTTGGTGGATCTTGTATTGTTTCTTTGTAGCTACATTGTTGTTACTATCTGTTTTAGTTTGGTTTGGAAAACTTTGTTGTTATGATGTTTGGGTTTTGAAAAAAAAATTGAGTATTCTTGTTACTTTATGTGTAGTAATTCAAGAAAAAGGGCACATAAGTAGTGAATTATTAGTTCACCTTGCTTTATGCTAGACCTAAGTGAGATTTTGAGATTGATTTCCTTTGTGAGTGTTTACTTGAATGCTTCGTGTTATCTCTAGAACTAGCTTATTCTCTACTCGAATCTACGAATTGAATGAGAAATTGGGAAATGATGATAGGCCATCTTTCCTTAGCCATTTTCTTCCCTTTTGCTTTAACCTTTCTTACATAAAATACCCTAGTAGCCATGTTTGAGCCGTAAAGCTTTTCATTGTTAGCCTAAGGTAACTAGTGGGCATTCACTGTATCTTATTGTTTATGAAAATCTTGGGAGTGAATGTTGAGAAAACAATACTGTGATGAAAGGGAATAGAGCAAAATGATGTCATGAAATAAGTTGTTTAAAGTGCAAAAGAGACAAGTTAGACAAAGTCTAATCTAAAAAAAAACAACAAAGAGAAACGAGAAGATCCAAAATGGGAGACGAATGGGGGGTGGAATAATTAAAGTAGCAACGCTTGAGCGCAGTATGATGATTGGTGATTTGTGATCATGGAATTTAAATATTTACCTCACTTAGCCAAATTATCCTACCCCGACCAAAGAGCCAACATTATAACCCATTGAAAGACCTACCCGATTCTGAATCTTTGTTCATAATATAGTAAATAAAAGATAAGAGAATGAGCAGGCATATGGTAGATGATGCCTAGTATTTCGAGAACGAGTGCATACACGTCCCTTATTACTTGTAGTGAGGAACCAAACACTTGCACTTATCCCGGAGTGATGTATATTGACAAGGTGATTAACTAGTCAGTAACCAAAATGTGTCGTTTCCTTGCCAATTATTATGCATAATGTTATGTGAGTACTCTTCTATATTTGGTAATCTAAAGTAAGTTTGATTGATTTCTATTCTTCTAGTCGTGAAGATTTTGTCTCTCTTCTATTTCTTGTTTGAGGACAAATAAGGACTCCAATTTAGGGGAGTTGATAAGCCGATAATGTAGTGTGTTTATTCGGTCAAGTAATTAATTGAAACATGTGTTTGAGGGTCGTTAATGTATGAATTCTCTATCAATTGGTTATTTTGATATAGTTTGCTGAGAATGCACACATAAAGCAGAAATCCGGCCCGTTGGAGCGAAATGTGAGGAAAATACGGGTTAAAAGAAGAAAGAAAGCACCACCCGACTGGGTGGAGCCATAACACTAGCCACCCGACCGGGTAAGCATGCCAAGATAGTCCAGAGACTCCCACCCAGCCGCGTGGGATGTGGCTACAAGGCCACTCGACCGGGTGGACATCGACCATGCTCCAGGGAGTCACACATGGCCGGGTAGGACATGCCCACATGTGCTCCCTGCCCGGGTGAAGCGGCAGAACATTTCCAGAAACTTTCACCCGGGGCCGGGTGGTTGTTGACCACCTAAGCTACCCGACCGGGTGCAGCAGGCGGCGCACAAGTGGAGCCCAAGTCTAGGCCCAGTCAAGCCCATATCTATACATACCCATCAAATGCACGAAATTGGGGTTCCAGCCCCCATTTGCTCAGAAGAGAAGAAGAAAAAGAAGAAAAGAGGAGAGAAGATTGAAGACTTTGATTTCCAAGTGAAGATTATTGTGAAGATTATTTTCGAATGTATCAAACCAACCTTATGTTTTCCTTATCACTTGATTTTCATTTGTTAGAAAATATGATAGGCTAGTTCATTTGTCTTTCCTTAGGTGAAAACACTTTGTGGTTCATGTAGCCTTTATGATTAAATTCAATGTTGAGACCTTGATTATCGTTGATTAATCTTTTGGATTGAGAAATTTGAAGTTAGTGTGAGGGCTAAAAATTTGTTTTGCTATTTGGAGTTCTTATCAAATGCTTAAAGGATATTTGGGTGTTTGGTTTGTAATCTACGAGTTAATTACTTCGAGAGAAGATATAGCTTAGAAATAGTGATTGCCCTAGTATATCTTGTGTCACAATTCAACAAGGAACTTAGGATTATACCTACATGAATTACATGGTCGTTGGATCCTTAGGATTAGCCCGTTTATTCCTCCTTTCTTCTACATCTCTTGTGTTTCTCATTTAGTTTATGTTTTTGATCTTTAATTGTGCAATCTTGGATGTTTACTCAATTAGAGTTCATTTATTGAAATTCAGTGTTTAGATAGTGATCGATTTAGAGTCATAATACTTAGGATTAGTACAATAGTCTATGGGGAATACAATACTCTTTCTTGCCATTTACTATAATATCCTTATACACTTGCAAGTATAAGTAGGACGAGTCAGTTCACTTTTGCGATTCCTCATAAATTTTATTAGTAAGGATAGTCTCTAGACAATTGGGGTAATATAGTTTGAGATCATTTTCAGTGTTTGACAAAAAAGCCCATTTTCCACTTTTTTGCCTAAGCGGTATTTCAGTCAAACAATATATCTGTCTCCTCTATAGTCTCTCTCCTTTGCACTCTCTCTATCTCTTTTGCACTACTATCTCTCTCCTCTACAGGCTACGAATCATTGGTCATATGACTCCAACATTATTCAAAATCCAGTGCTAAGCAACATTATGAGAAGCAATTTTTGCTAGTTTAGGGGGTTTAATTGAGCTTGAATTGAACACTATATCTACACTAATTAGGTGATATTAGGCAGGAAACGGAAAGAAACGGGAACAAGGACAAAAGTTCTAAGAATTGAAGGAATTGGCTAAGGAATGAAGAAAGGAGAGCAGAGTGGACATTCGAGCTGGGCAGCTTGTTGTGCTGAAACAGAACAGTTCGGAGGAAAGTGGTCCCAGGCAGACTTTTGTGAGGTGTCGCCACCAGCTGCATCCAGGGGCACAATTGTCCAACAAGGGGAGGAAAGAGGCAGGAAAACCTAACTGCAAACCACTCCTAGCCACCCTATAAAAGCCAAGAAAGAAGAGAGAGAAATCATCATCCATACACACCATTCACTCCACTCCTAGTTTCTCACCTGCACTCAAGAATGTAGAAGAAAAGACAGCCAGTTTTTGGGGAAGAACACCACGAATATTCTGCCATGGGATAGAGCCAGGAAGAAGAACTAACCTACATCTTTAATACTTTGATTTAATAGCTTGCTACTGTTACATTGCATTAGTTTACTTTGTTGAAAACACTTGTCATTTCTTGTTTCTAGCTTGTGATTGTTGCGTACTAGTTAGTTTGGTTGGTTTAGATCTTGTTTCTAGCATTTTTAGCTATGAAAACTGGTAGTTTAATTTGGTTTTTGAATGGTTTTAGTAGCTCTAGTAAAAATCTTCCTCGATTTCTCTTAAATGTTGGTTAATATTTGTGTTCGATTAGTTTAGCCTTTTTCTTTGTTGCTCACTTTCATGAATCTAAAGTTATTTTAGTAAATCTCGTAGCTATTTTCGAAGTTGCATCGTTAAGGTTTTTAATCTAGTCAAGAGCTGCAAGTTTTCCTTGTTGGCATGTTAATGGAGTTTGGGGGTGTTGATTTTCTCTTTCTTCCTTTGGTTTAACCAACGTTAGTTGGGTTTGTTGCACAAGTTGCTGTCCATTTCCTAGTTTAGACCCTGAAAATTCAAGTTCAGTTTTAAAGCAAATTTGTTTATTTCCTAGAATAGTAAGTTGACTTGTTCTTTCTTTTGCTTTTTCTTGAAGTTGTTGCTTGATGCTTTATGCTTTTTTTCTTTCAAGTCTGATTTGTTCCTCTGCATTTGTCTGGTTCAAAACAAAGGATAATGAGATAAAAAGGGAATACATTCTGTTTTGAGACTTTCGTAAATGTCCAGTTCAGCTACGCGTTTTCCACCTTTAAGCTGCCCAGTCTAGTTCCTTGCTTTCGAGTTGCCCACTTTGTCTTTGTGATTATGTTGCTAAATTTTTACTTGTTTAGTTTGTTTAGTTTGGAGTGATTAGAATAGTTTCCCACGCTTTTAATTAGTTTATTTTCTGTATTTTCCTTCTCTCCTTGATTTTAGGCGTGGCGGCATCGCCAACCCCTCTAAGGCATAGAAATGCATAACGAAATTCTCGTTCTTCGTGGGTTCGACACCCGTACTTGCCCTATACTAATTCAATAGTATAGTGGAAAGTGGGAAACTTATAAATCTTGTTGATAGGCTAAGTTTGTTTCATATTCTTCCAACGACGATTCGAATTTAGTTCTCTATCAGAGAATTACTTTTAATTGATTTTCTTGTATTGGGCCTTTTATTAATTTACGTTGCCACTAATTTGAATGGGTTTAAATTGAAAGATTCTTTCTCTCATTTTCCAACTCCCCCTCTCTCTCTCATCTTTGTCACTCTCTACAGAACCCTGAACCCATCCCCTTTGCCTTTTCTTCTTGTTTCCCGGTGACTCGAACTTCAGCGGCCAAACCAAACCCTAAATCGTTCCTTTAAGAACCAAAGTCTCGTATTTCTCACTTCTCTTCTTCTGTGATTTTATTTTTTTTCAATTTCCAGTTAGTTTATTATAATTTTAATCTTTATAATGATTAATGGGATTATTGCCTTCTTTTATTGTTTATGTTTTAAATTTAAAAATGTTAATTTGTTTATATTGATTTTTGGGTCATAAGTGATATTCGGGAGTGATAGCGATATATCGGTGCAAAGCTTACTAGCATCAAGAAACATCAAAGCAGACTGTCATGGATCGTCGCCCCTCGCGAACTAATTGAGTCAGTCTTTCCTCGAACACGTGTGTGCAAAGAGGTTTACAATAAGGATGCGTGAACACGTTAGAGAGAAAAAGTAAAGAGAATTGTTGCTCTTCCAAGTCCCAAGTTGCATTGTTGCTCCACGAACAAAACCGGCTAGGGGCTTAGGTTGGGTGTTCACTGACTTGATCCACCCTTGTTGCTTCACGATGGGCAGCCCCAACTTCTTGGCCTCTGCCTCGGTAATGAAGTTGTGAGTCGCCCCCGTGTCCACCATTGCCTTGGTCGAGTGCCCATTTATGTTGGCATCCACATAGATCAACTCCTCACTCTTGGTGGATGACTCGGCTTTGGCTTTCACGGCAGCTAAGACGTTAAGTAGCTCCAACGACCTCATTTGTCCAGTCTCCTTGGGTGGCGTCTCTCGTTCCTCCAGGAGGGCATTAAGTGACCCGAACTTGGGACAGTCGCGCATGGGATGTGGCCCCTTGCACACAAAATAGCCACCTTTGGGCACAAAGTCGCCCTTTTTCTTCTCCTCGAACTTCGTTTGATTTTGGTTGTCGTTGTGGGGATTGTCTCCCTTGTCGGAAGGTTTATATTCATTTTTGTCTCCCCCACCTTTACTCGAGCTACCCTTGTAATCCTTCCCCTTGGATGCTTGCGGGCTCTTTTGATACTCAGTCATGGACTCAGCAATGGCAATGGCTTCGTCGACGGTAGAGAAGTCATGCCTCTTTACCTCTTTTTGCGTCCACTCTTGCAACCCGTTGACAAAGTTGAACACCAATTGATCCTTGGTCATGTCCGGGATTTGAAGCATGAGTGTCGTGAACTCTTTCACGTACTCGGGGATGCTCTTGGAGTGTTTAAGCTCTTTCATCTTTTTACGGGACTCGTTGACGACATTCTTCGGGTAGAAGTGTCGTTTGAGTTCAGCCTTGAACTCTTCAAGTGTGTCGATTCGACACAACCCTTTCTCAATATCCGCATGCCTGCGCCTCCACCACAAAGCAGCAAAACCATTAAGATAAAGAGATGCGGTTCTTACCTTGGTGGCCTCGTCGTCGATGTCGAGGCCCTCAAAGTACCTCTCGAGGTGCCATAGGAATGTGTCCA
>JAYDZE010511997.1:0-15505 GCA_034509125.1 Monilaria moniliformis
AGCTCCGCCGTGGACCGGCGGCCCGCGGCGGCGCAGCGTGTGTCGCTGAAGCTGGATTACGACGAAATCATGAACGCCTGGTCCAATAAAGGGCCACTCTTCGTCGACACTGAGACTTCGCAGATCGTCCCCGACGTTAAACACCAATTTCTCTCTCATCACGTAAGATTATTCTCAATCTTTTCTAACTGTCATTTCATTATAAAATCTTGCCAAACAGGGATCTCATATAATAATCACAAAAATTTGATAGGGTGGTAACTTTATTCATATAACTGATTAATTAATTTATGATTACACACGTGGTTACTGTGACTGAGAAAAAACATTAATTTATCTAGGTGAGAGTGACTTTGTGGAGGAGAGGGAATTTAGAAACACAAAAACTACGTGGGATCCGTATCAAGACTAAAAATTCAAATTTAGATTTATACTAAATTGGTCCTCGGAGCAAGGCACGCTAAAATTATTATGTTAAATTAATAATAAAAAAATTAAAAATAAATTTGATATCACTAAATTTTCAAAAGTATATATATTATATGAAATCTAATATGAAATATATAATTATATCATAGAAAAATATAAATGCGCTAATTAAGTTTTTTTTTTGAATTACATGAATATAATATTACAATTGCATCTAATTATTTATATATTTTTTTGAAAATGAGTAGAAGAGTTGGGAATTATTAAAAGAATGACTAAAATATTTGTATCTATTAGAGATGTTCGAATGAGAACTCATATTTAATATAAGAAAGGAGAACTATTTTTAGTACTTCGATCATGAAGATTTATAGTTGATATATTCTTGTATGAGCTGGTGCAGCACCAGGATTCGAAACTCATAAATAGCTTTAATTTTATACTTCTTCTGTCCCATAAGAATATGCTCAATTTGCTATTTTTATCCGTCTCATGAAAATATTCTCATTCTATTTTAAAAAACTACCATTTACATCCATCAGACAAAGCTACGCTATGTCCAAAGGCCCCTTCCCCTTGAGGCTCTAAAAATCTCCAAGCGTATAGTAGTAAATAGTGATTGTTTAGTTGTCCCAGAATTAAAAATTATATTTCAATTTTTCTTGTTGAGTAGTAATCTTACTTATAATTTTATAAATTACTTTCGCCGTCTCAAATAAATATTCTTTTTTTGCTATTCTGATACATTTCAAAAAAATATTGATTTTTTTTTTTAACATTATCCCACCGCATACTCTTTTACTTTCTAATCTTACTTTGATAATTTTAAGCACTCATCTGATACTTAATTAACAATTTTTTAAACAGTATTATTAGAAGTGATGAATCTTTCTCCCAGGTTATAGGTGTTCTTTTTTCTTATATCATACCTTTAAGATTGATTGTATTTATTTATTTTTAGATTGGATTGGTTTACCATTGAGAAAAATATCAAGATTTGGAATTTATAAGAAAAATCTTTCGATCTTAATGATTTATGTCAAAATATTTCAGTTTAATTATTTCTTATTTATATTGAATATCAATGATTGCATGAGTTTTGACTATATTACTCTGGTTTTAAAATTTGTTATAAAGTAAATAATCCGGGCATTTGAGTTAAGATAACAACAATACCAAAATTATTATTAATTCGTACGTTCGTTATAAAATTAATTTTATATTACGTTTAGTTGTACTCCTAAACGAAATTCTGGTGTAACTATCGAACGGTAAATGGTAAGGGTGTCACAAATTTGCGCAGTTCAAACTTATTTTTATTTTCTTTCGCACTTTAATTTTATAATCATTGTATGTACATAGTATGATTTATATATATATATATATATATATATATATATCACGAATAATAATTGAAATCGTCTTGTCAAATCGAACATGAATGGTGAAGGAACCATCTTTTTTATGTGGACCTTGGTTCTATTAGTCGAGTCATATTCTAATGTTATAAAGTTTATAATTATCTGTAACACGAAGAAGAAAATATTAAAAAACGAATAAAAATTAGAAAGCTACTTGAGAGTTTGGGTATGATGTTTCATGATATATCACTATTAATTTTAATGACTCAAAGTTCCGATATACATGAATCAAATATAGCAAATAATTCAGTAAATTTGACGTTGAGAGTATGACGCTGGAAGTTGTTTGATAAAGCTAAAATAATATTATTATATCTTGACAACTAAAAATCGAGCGACATGATTTATATGAGACTATTCACATTAATTAGTCTTCCCAGCTGAAACAAATGGAGATGAGAAGAAAGTATTCTATCATAAATAGTATTAGATAGTATTAGATTCATATCCTAGATGCAATAACTCTATAATGATAATCCGAGATAACAATAAGAGCAGAAGCATATGCTATACTAAATCTTGACTTATATTCTTGATTTGGTATGGATCTTCTAAACAATTGGTATTGCTTTAGGGTTTGCTATAGGGTATTCTGTAGAAGAAATATATATATATATAGTCGTTTGGGAACTATAACCCCACTTATATAATAATAAGTTGTATATAATTTATTTTCAATTTTGTCTCTAATATACAAAACATGAGATCTAATATAAAAATGTAAGGATTGGGGAAAAGAATAAAGTTACATTAATATGACATGTTAGAGATTGTTATGATGTGTAGATATGTTTGACAGGAAGTGAGCTGGGAGTGTAACAATTCAGGGTTGTGGACAGTTCCAGAAATGGTGGGAGAAATTGAAAATGGAGAGGAAATGAAGAATATTATAGGGCAAAGGAAAGCTAGTGTGTTAAGGTACAAAGAGAAGAGGCAGAACAGGCTCTTCTCCAAGAAGATTCGATATCAAGTTAGAAAACTCAATGCCGAGAAACGCCCTCGATTCAAGGTAACCTATTATTCTCAAACTGTTGGCTGACCCGCCCCGATATTCTATTATGTCGAAAATAAGTATGGTCTGAGAAAAGACATATTTTTTGGCCCCGAGGGCCGGCCAATATTCTGGCCGGTCCATTTTTGACACTTATACTATTGTTGTTACGGATTATGATATGTTTGAATTTTGCTAATACATGTTACACATGTGTTTATAATTCATTCTTGACTCATGTATTATTGTCAAGATGCATTGAGATTTAAAGCTCGATTACTGTACCTCTCGATGTTTATAAATTTGTTGAAGTATTTGAGACTTGATTTCTCTTTTGCAGGGTCGATTTGTGAAGAAGAGTTGAGACTTATGAAGTCTAGCTAACTGTAATTTTATTTAATTTCCAGTCTCCTTCTCCCTTGTAAAGGCACTGGAAATACCAATAAATTTAATGAGCTTGCGAGCGCAGGAGAATAATAGATCAAATCCCAATTTGATAGAATCTCTACTTTTGTTGCGAAATGTTATCCTATTTCGTTTTTTATTCTATTGCATGTACATAATAGCCTTATTACTGGTATATGTGGTATTTTTAGTAGAACAACATATGGAATAAGAAAACTATTCTAATACAGGTTGCAACAAACGTTTGTTGTTTGATAATATCATACTGCTATTTTTATTATTTTTACATCTAGACATGGTAACGTATTCAATTTGGTAGGTGAAGAAGATCTGTGTGTTTTATGCAAAGAAGAGTCGGAGACTTTATACCATGTCTTCTTCACCTGCAGAGTCTCTAGTGGCTTTTGGTATTATAGTTGCAGGCATTGGAACATCACTTTTTGCATGCCCAAGGAATCAGCTCCGTACTTTATGTCTTGGATGGGCACTCTTTTCTGCAAGTTTGACGAGAAACTTTGGATATCTATGTTCTACGTCAAAGTATGGTCAATTTGGAACATTCGGAACAAGATTACCTTCCAAGAATTTAACCCGAATTGGGAGATAGAGAAAAAAAAGACTATTTGGCGGCTTTGCTCATGGACTAAAAGCTGGTGTCCGAACTTCACATTCACAAAAGATCCTACGACCGATGACTTAAGCGACATCAGATGTTGGGCCGCAGGTTAAACCCATAGATTGGCAGGGTGCGGGTTTTGCTTCGAATTAATACTAGGAACTGGGAGATCTCAAGATACGCAGACCAAGATGGGTGTATGGTGTTTGGTTGTTGTTTTGAGGTGTTTGTTGGTGTTGGCACTGTCTTCAGGTGATATTGTCGTGGTTGTCTCACGAATTGGCTTTTCTTGTCTTTTATTTTGGCTATAGGTATAGGCTGCCAATTTTATTTTGCTTCTGTTTTTTTCTGTTGCCTTTTGTCTTGCTGCTGTTTTCGTTGGGCTTTTGGATCTAATATTCACCACTTTTGATGGTTTGAGCATTTTCTTTTTATCGAAAAAAATATTCACCAATTTCGCTTCAATTTCTCTATGGTAGATCCCATTTCGTTTCAACTTTCAATTTCATCTATATCACTAAAGGGTTGATCAAATTAAGCTTTACTTTGCTCGAAGTAGCACCCTTTACTTTTACTTAATAATACAAATGTAGCCTTATTTTTCTACCATGATTTGCTTTGATGATAACAAGTCCTTGAAGCGCACTCGTGTGCGCTCTAGCACAAAACGTGCACTGGTCGGGCCTAATCTATTTACGTTCGATACACAGTGTGTACGGGTTGGTCTGATTCATTTACTTTTGTTTATAAGAAAAGATACTTTTTTATAATTGTAATATTAAATTTAAAGATTGTCACAATGAACCCAAATTTGAATTTTTGGTTTTCAAACATTAATCAATCTACCACTAGCTAACATACGAAAGAACAATCATTTTTGTTCATAAGTACTGGTACTTTTATTCAAAAACATTTGTTTTTTTACTGAAAGTGTATCTTCTTGGTAAAAGATTAAAAAAAATTACAAAGGCAAACAATTGTCACTTTTCTTCCTGAAAATTGTCGCTTTTATTTATAATAAATGTCACTTTTATTCATAACAATTGTAACTTATCTATCAAATAATTGGTAAGAACATGTTATCTTTGTTTAGAATAACGTCACTTTTATTTAAAATAATTGTCACTTTTATTCTTAAGAATTGTAATTTTTTCTTCGAAACAACTATCACTTTTATTCAAAATAATTGTGGCCTTTTTTAAGGTTTAATTGCTTATAAATACACAAAATTTACACCAATTTTTATTTTTAACCAAAACAATTTTTCAGGCAAAAAAAATACACAAAGTTTCAATTTTTTGGAATTTGGCTCGAATTTCAATTACAGCCACAATTAATCCTATGTGGATGTCGGAATTTAATGACGTGACGTTTTGTACGTGAGCTGACAATCTACGTGGCAGTTGGGTTAAAAATGACGCCATATTGAATCCAATTATAACCTATGAAAATCCAGTCCCTAGGTTATAATTAAATTAAATGCAGCGTAGTTTTTAACACAATTGCCACGTAGATTGCCAGCTCACATATACGACACATCATTAAATTCTAGCGTCCACGTAGCACTAATTGTGGTCGAAATTTTAATTTGGGCTAAATTCCAAAAAATCGAAAGTTTGTGTATTTTTTTGCCAAAAAAATAGTTTTGACTAACCAAAATTGGTGTAAGCTTTGTGCATTTGCATGCAATTAAATATTTTTTCAAAACAACTGTCACTTCATTAAAAATAACCAATTTTTTTTAGAACAATTGTCACTTTTAATCATATAAGTTGTCACTTTTACTCAGAACAAGTGTGATTTTTTTTTTTCAAAATAATTGTCACTTTTATATATAGAAACTGTTACTTTTCTTCAAAACAAGTATCACTTTACTTCATAATAATTTGCACTTTTAATCATAAGAACTATTATTTTTAATCATAAGCAGCGTCACTTATCTTAAAAATAATTTATACTCATATTTATAAAAAATGTCACATATACTTCGTGGATTAAATACCGGATTGGGTATCAGGACCCACGCACAAGAGTTTTTGTGCAAGTTCCTTCATATTTCGTTACAATATATGTTGTCTTACTGTAGGTATATATTTAAAAAGAAAGTACAAATATTTATCAATTTTTAAGAAAGAATTACAAAGAGAAGAATTTTGGAAACACTCCTAAATTCGGAAATCCGACTGATAAATACTTTTAATTTTTTTTTCCGGTTTGCTTCCATCAGGAAAAATTATAGTTTATATTCTAAGTTATTGGTCATTTAACGAAAAAATACATAAATTATTAATAATTATAATAAAATATATAAATTTTCTTGAAACTAACAAAATATCTAAATTATTGATAATTATAATAAAATACATGAACTATTTGAAGACTAACAATAGTATTCCGTTTTTTTATTTTCAGGAATCGATTTCTGACATGTGTCATCCGCCTTCATAGGGATATAAACAGGGCGTGGCGGGGGTCGGGTATTGTTTTTCCTTCCCCATACCCTCTCTACAAAACGGGATGTGGCGGGTCAGGTATTGCTTTCCCATCTCCATACCCGCTCTAGAAATTCACCCCCTTTTCGAATTCAACCCCATAATAATTGAAACCAGATAGGGGGAGCAGGCGATGCGGTATTACCTGGTAGGGGGAGAAAAACTGTCAAAAGAATTATTGCAAAAAAATAATAATTAAATGAACTTTTAAAAATTAATATTTAAATAATAAATATATTGATTACATCTTCAAATTTGAAAAGTATCATAAATATAACAAAAGATTTATTAATTACATAATTAAGTGTAGTCTTAAAATATATATTAAGTTTATAATTTATCAGATCGGGTTAGAAGCGGAGATCTATATCTCTAACATGACATTATATTTAAAGATAAATGAGGTGTCTGAGTTTCTTTGAATATTTGAAATAACTTGTCAAATCGAGCACTGAAATAATTTTGCAAATTTTCAGATAATTAATTGAAATATTTTATTATAATTATTAATAGTTTGGAGTAATTTTATTGTATTCAAGGCTAAATATAAATTATATTTAATTTGTTCTATATTAGGAAGATTTAACTCAAGTGAAGTTCATGTTTCTAAACTTAATTGTGCTAAGTGCATAAGAGGTAAATTTCGCAAACAATCATAATAATAATCTATAAGGTTACAAACACCACCTAGTTTCCATTGAGGATCTAAACATCTAGCTACTAAAAATACGGTCGGAATTTTCTTAAAATATTTTAACCATTTTACAACCATATAGTAGATTGAAAGTTTTAGTTGTTGATTATGTCTACTTTTTTCATATAACTATTAAAATAAAGTGCTATATACATACAATACTCCAAAACACGAACAAAAGTATAATAATAAACGTCGGATAGTTCAACAGTTGCAGTTTTAAAAAATTTAAATAATTTAAATAATTCCATGCATTGAGTCCAACAATTTGGTAATAAACAAAATTCTAAATCAGTTTGAGTTTTAAAAAAAATCACATAAATATTCTTTACGTTCTAATGTTGAGTTGATCATATCATAAGTGGAGTTCCATCTAGTTTATACATCCATAACGAAATTAGTATATCTAATTTTTTTATTATGACAATATTTTTGCCATTTCTTTCCCGTAACTCGTTTATTATGAATTAATTTTATGGCATTTCTAATGGAGGCTACATAATCATTAAACATAGTTAAAGCATATTGAACACATAAATTTAAAATGTGACATATACATCTAACATGAAAATGTCGTCTTATAGGCGCACATGCACTAATCAATGCAGAAATACTAGCAATATTAGTAGATGTATTATCAAAACCAATGGAAAATATTTTATTAATTAATTGATATTTATTTAAAATGTGAACAATTAATTGTGCTATGGCTTGGGCAATATGAGGTAATAGAAATTCCTTAAATGTGATTAAACGTTTATTTAGTCCCCAACTATTGTCTATAAAATGAACCGTAATTCTCATTTAATTTTTTTTTTTATCATATGCATCGGTCCATATGTCTAAGCAAATAGAAACTTTATGATCTAAGTTAATCAAATATTTTGTTAATTTTTTTCTTATCAATACATTGTCTCACTATAGATGTAGTCAATGAATTTCTAATTATTTTCTTTAGCACATTGGTTATATGTTTTTTTCATACTATATTCATATTTATCATCATCATTACATTAAAAGGCAAATGTTTCATAGCAGCATATCTAGTCATTACGTCAATTGCATCTTTATGATCATATTTAAAAAGATAAGGTGTACCTGTTTGTGAGGAACCCGTATGAGTGTTCATGCCGGGTTGATAGCTTAGTTGAGTTTGGGTTGAGTTGATCTCAAACTCCACCTGGTGATGTTTCTCCATGTGTTTGATGAAGGCACTGCATCCTCCACCGTGGGTGAATTTATATTTTGCATTGCAATAGTTGCAATACACAATGAATTTTTTAGGATTACTTGAATTCTCCACCTTCTTGAAATGCTTCACAAAGATGTTGGATGTCTTAGCTCGTTGATTCTTTCGTGGTGGGGTGACATTTCTTCTTCTTCTTCTTCTTCTTCTTCTTCTTCTTCTTCTTCTTCTTCCTCCTCTTCATCCTCTTCATCTTCTTTATCGTCCGAGTAGCGATTCGTTTGCGATTGGTGTTGTTGGTGGCAGTGGGAAGGTTGTTGAACCTCGTCACTAGATATGAAATTGAAATCATCAGCTGATGTCTTGAAGAAATGATTGAGAATTTCATGGGGAACATTCATGTTCATGGTGTTCATGCCCCTCAAGGCATTGACAACATCATATTTGTCCTCCTACAACCAAATCAAGTATTGAAACTACATTGTAATATAATCAAAATAATCAAATGATTGAAATTATTAAATCAAATAAGTAACAAGTTCAATACACTTATTACCTGCATTCGGGCAATAAGTTCTTCATCTAAAATATTGAGTTGCTTTCGGCGTGATATTTTCTTTGATCTTACAGATTCATTTTAATCTTGGGCAATACTTTTACCCTTATCCGCATGGTTAGAACGAGAAGAAGACATGTTGTATGAAGGAAATAGTTTGAATGTGTGTGTGAATGAATATAATTGATAGCAACTAAGCAAGCAAGTAAGTAAATAAGCACAATTTGTATAAATAGAGAGAAATTGGAGGTTGAGAAGTGAGAATTCTTGTTAACACAATAGGAGTGAGTAGAAATGAGGAATGATGAGGGTATTTATAGATGAAAATGGGTGGGAAAATTTTAAAATTTGAAATTAAAAAAAAATAATAATAAAAAATTGGCCAGTTCTGCAAAACCGCCGATTTTGGCAGAAAACCGGCGGTTCCGCACGCGGTTTCCTGCAAAACCGGCGGTTTTGACACAGAAACCGCCGATTTTCTGACACCTAGCCTGCCCCCTACCCTGCACCCCTACCCCCTTAGTTGTCCCTGCCGAACCGGCGGTTCCAACCGCGGAACCGGCAGTTCAACCACCGGTTTCGGTTTCTTATGCGTGGAACCGGAACCGAACCGTTGCAACCGATTGCGTGGTTCCGATTGAACCGCCGGCAACCTGTTCCGATTTGAAAACCGGCGGTTCCGATTCCGATTACGATTGGAACCGCCGGTTACAATTTTTTTGGGCATCCCTGCTCCCTGCCAATAGTCCAATAATGTATTATAGATTTATGGACACTTTCATATCATTATCAGCAGAATATACGGCATTAAAATAACGAAAATGAAATGTCTTATTGATTTCCAACAAATTTATGATCAAGACCCCACATGCTTCTTTTGAAGATGTTTATTAAAATTAATTTTAAACTCCTTGAGATTAATATATATTTAAAGTAGTCAGCCCATCCATCACTTTTTGGTGAGCTAACCACTTAATTTTAAATTAAAAAATGAATTAAGTGCTAATAAAAGCCTTTAGATTATTCAGTAGAAATAATTATTTTTGCTCGACAGAAGTAACTTTTTGACCTGGTTAAGCAAACGCAAATCGACACGCTTTCTTAATTTTTGTATGGTCCGGTCCGGTTTCTTTTACATGCACGCCAAATTAGATGCCAGCTCATATTATATATTTTATTGATATTAGGGGTTGCTCAATAATTTGTTCGGACTTTGCAGCTAACATTTGCATCTCAAATAATTCTTTTCATTCTAAAACCATCAATTATTATATGGTCTCATCGTTCCAACATGTAAAACAGACATATGACAAAAATGTGTTTGTATGTTATTTAATACAATTTATATATATATTATACTTCATCCATCCAATAAAAATAGTCCTATTAGTATACGGTACAATTTTTAATACGCAATTGGTAAAATAAAAGAGAGTGAGAGAGAGAAAAAGTAGTTGGAGAGAGAAAAAATTGTCTGTGTAATGTTATGAAAATCTAAAAATAGAATGATACTAATTTTGGTAGACGAGTCAAAACGAAAAAACATGATTATTTTTAGTGGACGGATGGAGTATCACTAGTTTCAATATTATTAAGTTTAAATTCTAATGTTATTTTATATTAGGTTAATTGTCTATAAATACATAAATTATATTCAAATTTTAATTTTTAACTAATTCTGTTTTTCTATCTTTTTTTATATTTAGCATGTGTTTAAATTTTATTGGCCAATAACTTAAAATTTTGGAGCCCGTTGGGCAATTCAAAAGTACTACTGGAAAACTTTTGGTGGTAGCTTTCTAATGGTATCCATCAGGGACAGATTCAAAACTTAATAATGGGATGTGTTGAAAAATAAACACGTTGGTTGACAACGTTGTTGGTTCCTTGGAGGTGATCGAAAGAGCCAGATGGGGAAAGTGGAGGAGAACTGTATGAGGTATTTAGTTTGATTTCTTCACTCATGTCGCACACTTTATAATGGGGTAGACTAAAAAATAAGTACTTTGGTTGATGTCCTTGTTGGTGCCATGGAAGTAGCTTTCTAATTGTATCCATTTGGGACAGATTCAGAATTTCATAATGAGCTAGGCTGAAAGATAAACATTTTGGTTGATGACGTTGTTGGTGTCATGGAGGTGATCAAATGAGCCGGATAGAGAAAGTGGAGGACAACTGTATGAGGTATTCAGTCTAATTTCTTCGCTCATATCGCACACTTTTCAGACACAACACATTTATTTTAATTTTGTAATCATTTTAGATTGAGCTAATTTCAAGTTGGACTTAATATCATACATATGTCTAAGAAAAAAATTAGGGCTTAGACCGAACTGGAGTCTGGTTCAGCCCCTACATATATTTGCTCATGATACGCATAGTATTAGATTTTTCTCACCAAAAGTGGTTAATAAAAGGCCTGAAAATTGTTGTCAAGAATTTCTATTTTTATTGTTGAAATTTGAATTCTTGTATCATGTATAATTAGAAAGCTATCATTGAAAGTTTTCCATCGGTACCTTCAGATTGTCCATTAAATTCCAAAAATTTGAGCTATTGACCAATGAAATTTCGGCATTATTAAATTTCAAAAACTAAAAGTTCATGAATTTTTTAATTAAAAAAATAGAATTGGATAAAAATCAAAATGTAAATATAAATAATGTACTTATAGACAATTAACCATTTTAAATTAATTAAATATAATTTTTAAAAATCTAATATTTTTATACTTGCCGCCCTTCAATGTAACATTGGTCAACGAGGACGGCATTTACTGCTACATAGACGTGAAGGTAATGTAGTTGCAGATGTAATTTCCCATAATTGAAGAGCTCCAGCAAGAAGAAGAACAAATAAATTGTAAAATTCAGTTAAAGCTTTTCTGGGTGCAAGTAAAGTGTACTCTAATATCAAAAACTAGTTAAATTAACGAATAGCAAAGAACTATAAGTGATTAAAGATTAAAAAAATAAAAAAATAAAAAATATGAAGGTTCCTACTTTAACAAGTTTTTATGTTCAACATGGAGATTTAACCATTTCACCAATGAAATATGTGTTTTTCCATCATTCTAATCTTACCAACGTCGAGTCATGAGCACAAATTAGTCTATTTATGGATTATATTACATTTTAAAGACGGTTAATCATATTTACAAAATGCTAATGAACTTTTACATACACGATTGAGTAAATCTTCAAATAATATCATTAAGTATGTATATAATAATTGTTTTTCGAACTGCTCGCTCACAGCTTATCAGTTTGCGACCTTTTCTCTGTCAAAAAAATGTATATAATGAATTCTCTACATATAAACAAAAACAAAAACGAAGTTGTAGGCATATATATACACATACATGAAAAGGTAACATATCCTCTCTACAAAACAAAGAGAAACCAATGCCATTGATTCATTTCTCTTTACATAGAACATATACCCTATAACATAATCCAAAATGACTTGGACATTCATCATTTTACATTTTAATCAAGCCCAAGCCGACAAGGGTAATATCGGACAAAAACAAAGTCCTCCCCACACTTGGATGATTGGATTGGACGCCATAATCATCATTACATTTTAACAAATAATAGCTTGTTTTATAGTTAGTTGATTGATCATCAAAGACACAAAATATAGAAAAAGAACATCTAAGACTTAATTAATATTTCAGTAGTGTTAATGAATTAGACACTAATTGTGCGATAAGGGGCTCCGATGATCCGGGTCCGGGCTGACCCGAGTAGCTTGCCCTCTTTGATAGCCGGATCTTCTAGCACGAGCACTTTGTCCTTATCTCTTACACCAACCATGTGCAAGTGTTCGTCATCCTCTCTCTCTTTCCCTTTGAATAGTAATCTTTGCTCGTGGGGCTCCAATTTCGTCAATATTGATAATAGGATCTTTAATTCTCCTAATAAAAAAAATCAGATTACTAAAAAGAAAATTGAACCTCTCTCATTTCTTATATATTATTCTTTTCTAATAAATCATAGTTATAATTCGTTACATAACTAATATATAGAAGTTCAAATAACAATTAACAATTGATGGGCTATGTATAATTTATAATCTTAATTTTTTGAATCTTTCAAAAAATGAATTGAACTTTAGTAATTTTTTAAAAAAAATTAAAATTTGCAGAAAGTTTCAATTTAACATCGGAAAGCTGAAAGATCAGCTCGTGAGATTCTTACTTGGAATATACAAAAATGAGGTGGGAATTGTTTTAACCACCTCATACTGAAACGTTATCGTTTATTGTATATCCAAACGAACATTAACTGATAAGTTGAGCTTTCCGACGTTAGATTCTAGACAGCAAAGCCAAATCGAAACTTTTTACAAAGTTTGAGATTCTTAAAACATGAACACATTTTTTAAAATAAAAAATTCGGACAAAATACTAAATTTAACCCATTTAACAATTGATGGTATTAGGAATTTATGAAGTGGAATAATGAGAGGTCGTTGTTACCAAATGTGGAAGTGGCTTGGATTGAAATATCATGCCATTTAGAGACGGTTGAGACTCTAATGGTGATCATCGTCTCTTCGCCGGCGTTTTCTTGACTTTCTCTTTTTTGAACAAGCATGCCGCCGGGCCTGAGTTCCCATTTGATTTCTCCGCCGCCGATGGTGGCGGCGGGGGTCACTCCGCCGCCAAGCTTAGAATTGCTTCTGGAGAACCGCTTTGACCTTAACTTCATCATTTTCTGTCCCTTGGCCTCTCTCTCTCACTCTCTCTCTCTCTATCTATCTCTCTCACAGTTAGTAGGAGGAAGGGAATGGGCAGTTATATAGAAGAGAGATCAAATATGTGAATAAAAATATAAGTTAGCCATAATTAGCTACATAATCTTATGTGGAAAATACAATGCTTTTTATAATATACTGTCATTTTTTCTCTTTTTCTTTCTTTGCCTTCTTTATCCGTAAGATGTATTATATTTTACAATCGATGGCACACAAATATACTGCTTCTAATCAAAGTTAAAAAATTAGACACGACACT
This sequence comes from Monilaria moniliformis, assembly GCA_034509125.1. NCBI lineage: Eukaryota > Viridiplantae > Streptophyta > Magnoliopsida > Caryophyllales > Aizoaceae > Monilaria > Monilaria moniliformis. The sequence continues at coordinate 13,811 of JAYDZE010511997.1, forward strand.
GTAATTTCTTTTAGATAGACACAATTTTCTGAAAAACAAATTAAAGTCGTTTTGAAACACAAATCATTGATAAAAAAATTCACACGATTTTTAACTTTTCTTTATGTAATAGAAGTAATATTTTTCGATCGTTTTTTTGTAATACGAGGGAATGATAAAAATATTTCAATTTGAATAGGGGTCAAGTAAGTGTCGAAATTATAAATATTTCCAAATATCCTTTCAGATTCTCACAATTTCTATAGACTATATCTTTCCCCAATACATTTTGCTCTAAACCAACGTTATTTTTACTTGCCAAAAATGTATACACATAGAAAACATTGTACACCATGTTAGATTTAGTTTTGCGGAGATATATAAGAATATAAAAACACCAACATTGAAAGATTGTTTCTTAATTCCATAAACTAAGGTTGTGTTTAGTTGTAATATATGCATAATATCATTATAACGCTAATTTTATATCATTACAAATCTGTTTCGTATATAAAATTCTTAAAAATAAGGAAGTTACCATATTTATCAAATGAAATATAAATCACATCCCTATAAAATAGAGATTATATCATTACTGCCATTTTGACCATTTACTATACTATCTTTTATTTAATATATTAATTATAAAATAAATACACGTGTCATATTATTAGCCGTTATATCTATTAATTATGTTGTTATTATTTAGTCTTTATTATATAATATAATTTGGTTATGATATGAATAGATCTATATATATAGTGGACGTTAATAAAGTTTAATTAATTTGACATAGGCGTTTAGATTGAGACACGTAGAGTGAATGTATTTGGGGAGAGGCACATGGAGTTGTAGGGGTGGTGGTTAGTGAGCCGCTTTGCTTGATTAACGGCCCAAAGACTATCACATCAAATAGTGGTCGGTAGTTTTTATTTAATTAGTTTTATGCAAATTAAATTCGAGGTCCGTTCATATAAACTTAGGCAATCAATCTCAATTTTTTGGAGTCCCACCATATTCTATTTACACATGGTTTAAATCATGAATTTTAATTTTGATCTTTACCTTTATTAATAACATTTATGAATTTTATATACGATAAATGTCATTTAAATTATGAATTTTGATTTTGATTTAAACTTTTATAATATATATATATATATATAGCAGACAATTGATTAATCTTTTAACTTTTTCAAGTGACTCAATTTTTTTAAAAAACTTCGTCCAAATGGAAAAATTAAAATTTAGATTTTGATGGGATCCAGGATAGTAATATTTTTATATATAGATCGACTTCCTATTAGTACTATTGCTACAGGCGCTGGAACATCTACTTTTGCATGCCCAAGGAACCAACTTCATGCTTTATCTCTTGGATGGGCACGCCTTTCTGCAAGTTTGACAAGAAACTTTGAATATCTATGTTCTACGTCATAGCATGGTCAATTTGGAACATTCAGAACAAAATTACCTTCCAAGAATTTGACCCGAATTGGGAGATAGAGAGAAAAAAGATTAATTTGGCGGCTTCGCTCATGGACTATAAAGCTGGTGTCCGAACTGGACACTCCCAACAGATCCTACGACTGATGACTTAAGCGACATCAGATGTTGGACTAGAGGTTAAACTAAAAATGGCAAATTGCCGGAAAAACCACCAAGTTTGGTCAAATTCTGGTCAATCCCGTAAGTTTCAAAATCAGCCGATTATAT
>JAYDZE010512108.1:0-10408 GCA_034509125.1 Monilaria moniliformis
GCAAAATTGAGAATTAGTAATTCTTATTTGTTGATTAATAAGTTAAAAATGGTAATTAATTTTACTTATTAACCATTCTCGTTCACCATTTTCGTTCACCATTTCTGGCGAGAAGAAGAACAACGTTTCTGTCATTTTCGGCGAGAAGAAGAGCATCATTTCCATTCACCAGAGTCTCGGGCACACCCCTCAAAATCCAAAATTAACCCAAAAAATGAAGAACACAATCGAGAAGCAACCTAGACCAAGAAAAGAATCGAAATTTAACCCAAATCGAAAACCAAATCATCAAAAATGGCTCAGATCATCAAACAAAACACAATCGTCAAACAAAACAGAACAAATCGGAATCTAAAATCAAACAAAACATAACACAATCGTAAAAAATGGCTCAAATCATCAAACAAAACAGAATCTGCAAAATCGAACCTAAATTTGATGGAAAAAAGGCTCAGATACTCATAATCATCACAGCCTCAAGAACAACATTTCCGTTCACCACAGTCTCGGTCACGGCCGAATCGAACAAATCGGAATCTGAAATTAGCCCCAAAAATGAAGAACACAATCGAGAAGCCAACCCAGAGCAAGAAAAGAATCGAAATTAACCCAAATCGAAATCCAAAATAGGCTCAGATTTGTAAAAAATCATCACTGCCTTGAAGCAACACCGACTCTCCAACATGCAGCTACGGTGGCCATGGCGTGCGACGGAGCCCCGTCGACCCCGCTACCACCAGACAACGAAGGCTAACCCGAACAACAACACAGTATCGAACCCAAAGATAGAGCAGAATCGTGAGCGCACAATCAACAGTGGCCATGGTGAGACGACGACGGCCGTGAAACCCACCACTACCGCAGCCGAACACACCACTATCGCCAGTCAGACCAAATCTGGCAATGTTCGACCAGATCCGACGGCTCAGATCCCACAATCACCACCGAGATACCCACCACTACCGCCGCCCCTCAAGTCGATAATCGGACGAAATCCGACGGCTCAAATGATCGAGCGACGAAGGACAAAGAGGGAGGCGGAGATCCAGTAACAAAAATGGCCGAGCAACGGAGGACGAAGATGGAGGGCATAAAAGGAAAGCAGAGGTAATCGGTGCCTCAGGATTGTGTATCAGAGGGTGAGTTAGAGAAAATGTAACCAAGCCAAATATAGGGAAACAGTCATCGGCGCACAAACCGAGACATCGGTTTGTGTAACACGGACCGCAGCTTTTACCAACATACACACCAAACACTTAAATAAACCAAACATGGCTTAACACGGAAACCAAACACCCCTAAGCAATATAAAATTCAAGCACTACAAAAAGTTGCTTCCTTACGTCATTGCAGTCGACGGTGAATTAATGCATTCATTTCAATCAAAATTTAAAAAAAAATATTTATTTGTTTTGACTAAATCCAAAATATTTGAGCCTTGAGGGCTCGAGATTTGACCCTCACTGACCAATGAAGCTTCGATTAGATTCAACGAAGGGAAAACTCCACCAGCCACCACTTACATCTTGAAACGTCACCTTTTTTCTGCAAAAAATAAAACCCGCCCCCATAAAAAAGTAAAAACAAAGCAATTTCAATTCTGCCGCGCCAAAATCCGCGGCACTAAATATATTATTATATTATTATTATTATTATTTGGATGATACAAAAACCAACCTCTGCCATCCTGCACTCACTCTCTCTCTCTCTCATCAAATTTTAACCTTTTGGAATTTCATTTTCCCCAATTTCGCAACCCTAATTTCCAGAAAAGTTCCTTTCTTTCCCCTTATCAATTTCAAACCTTTTACTTGATAACTTCGATCGCTGATTTCCGATTGGTGACTTTGTTCTCTGTTTAACTGAGATTTCTGACCCTGGCGCCGCCGATCTGAGAGTTTGATGAGCCATAGCTCGGGAAATCTACGACGGCGTTGGTGGACGATCGCCGATATTGAGAAATTCTGTAGAGGCATGCACAGGTGTCCCCGACCTGGCCCGGATAAGGAAATAACCCGACCTGAGGAAGAAATTGTACGGACTTCCAGAGGATTAGTGTATCTACAGCAGTAGGAAGGATAAAGAATTTTTGGTGGCGCCTAATGATGGTTGGAAGAGTGGAAGTGTAGGTGCTGTGTTTGGGGAGACAACTTTGTTGAAGACTGAGAATAGTGGTTGAGGGATAGTCTGGAAGAAAAGGTGAGATAGAATATGGACGAGTTCGATAGCGGCGGCCGCGGCAGCGACAAAGGGGGGGAAGCTGAGGATGAGGGGAGTACTACGCCCCTTCCCGAAAAGGTAGTGTGATATGTTTATTATGGAGAAAATGTAGTGAGTTTCCTCGTATGCGGAATTTTTATGGAATGTTGTTGCATTGTTTTGCTTTTGATGAGATTAGGGAAGTTACACCGTTAAGGGGTGGCGGTGAGGGTTGGGGAATGTGTTAAGAGGTTTATGGGGTGAAGGTGTAGTATTATGAGTTTCATATGTTGTTTATATTGAAGTTCAAACCTTGTGTGCTAATTTGAGTAGTAGGAGACCCCCTGTCCGAAAAATAAATCTTACCTAAATCTTCTATAGCTCAAACCTTTTCTGCTAAATTGGCTTGTTTTAGTAATTAGCATTTGATTTATCTTGAACAGGTCCAGGTTGGTGGTTCTCCTGCATATCGGGTTGGGAGGAAACTGGGGAAAGGAGGATTTGGACAAGTGTATGTAGGTCGCCGAATCAACCCTCCAATCCCACATGAAAGAATAGGTCCTGGAGCTTTAGAGGTATATGATACTTCATCTGCGGATTATTTTACATGCTGCAGGGAATCTGGTTCAGTAATAGCATTTTTTTTAATTTCTTGTAGGTTGCTTTGAAATTTGAGCATCGGAGTAGCAAAGGCTGTAATTATGGACCACCCTATGAGTGGCAAGTCTACAAGTGAGTGTCACTTCTTTTCATTATTTTGTTAATTTTTGTGTATGCTCTTTGCATATCATAATGAATACTTTCTTGGGTTTTCGTAGTGCACTTGGTGGAAGTCATGGCATACCACGTGTACACTACAAAGGACGTCAAAGTGACTACTATATTATGGTATATGATCCCCAGATTTCATGTTTTTTCATGTAATTTATAAATATTTTTCAATCTCTCTCCTTCGGTTTGGTATTAACATTTTGATCTTTCAGGTTATGGATATACTTGGCCCTAGTCTGTGGGATGTCTGGAATAACAATTCCCAAACGTTAGTGTCTTTCTCCAAGATTCCAAGAAATTAAGATTGTTTTTGTTGTTCCTACTAGTTTCATTTTTTCATACATGAGATCATGCCGCTATATCTAAATATCTTTTTGTAGCAGAATGTCCATAGAAATGGTGGCATGTATTGCAATTGAAGCTATCTCCATTTTAGAGAAGGTGCACTCTAGAGGGTAAGTATTTCAAAGTATAATTAACTCCTATTTTGATTGCCAAATCACTCCTATTTTGATTTAATTTGGCTATGACCTTTTGATCAGACTTGTTTTCAGTAGTAATGCTAGATTCCCAGGAATTGACTTGAGGCTTATGAATGAAATGTTAATTTTCTAGGCATGTACATACTAAGATATGCATTTACTTCACTGCTACAATGATTTATATTTCCACTCTGCATTTGTTTCTTGCATATGGGGAAGATATCTAATTAGCCATTTTAAGAGTGCTGAGATTCAGAAGCTTATTAAGACATAGTATTATAGTTTAAATGCCATTTGGTTTAAACATAACTTTTGTGATTAAGGATCATGATTTGGGTAATGTCAAGGTGACTATTGTTTCCAGATCTTCATGCTTAATTGTCCATGTGATTTGTGGAATAGAGAAATTTGAAATTGTAGGGAATATATTATCCCTGCCAGTTTTCAGAGTGATCTGGAGACAAGCAAGAAATTTTTCATCTACTTTTGTTCAAGTATCTTATGGAATCTTGACTGCTATAATTGCAGATATGTGCACGGAGATGTAAAGCCAGAAAACTTTTTGCTTGGTCCACCCGGAACAGTGGATGAGAAAAAACTTTTCTTGGTGGATCTTGGCCTGGGTATGATTTCTTGCATGCTAAACCCTTCATCTAAGCCTTTTATCTGGAAGAACTGGCTCATTTTACAAATGTTACAATGGAAAATTTATCCTTATTTGCCCTTTTTATTTGCAGCGACCCGTTGGCGTGATAATTCTACTGGTCTTCATGTTGATTATGATCAACGCCCAGATGTGTTCAGGTGAAATATGGTTTTATAGTTTCTTCTTGTCGCTGTATCTATAATGATATTTTGTTCTGCTCATGGTTCTTACATCAAGAAAACATTGATGTTGCAGAGGAACTGTCCGGTATGCTAGTGCACATGCCCATCTTGGAAGAACTGGTAGCCGCAGGGATGATCTAGAGTCCCTTGCGTACACACTCGTTTTTCTTCTCCGAGGTCGGCTTCCTTGGCAAGGATACCAGGTTAGCCACAGGTCTGGAATTTATATCTTACTTTTCAGAAACATATACCTGACTATTATATTTATGGTCTATTTAGGGTGAGAATAAAGGCTTTCTTGTGTGCAAAAAGAAGATGGCGACCTCTCCGGAAACTCTTTGTGGCTTTGGTCCTGCACCATTTAGGCAGTTTGTGGAGTATGTTGTTAACCTAAAGTTTGATGAAGTGCCTAGTTACGCTAAATATATAGCCCTCTTTGATGGGATAGTTGGTCCAAATCCTGATATCAGGCCAATAAAAACTGAAGGTGCTCAGAAGGTATAATTTGAATTGTCCAGTGCATGACTTAGGCTTGTTTCTTGACCTTGAAAGTTTATGGAAGTTATGGTTTTGTCTCTTAAAACTTATTGCCACATTTTGAAGCTTGCATATCAAGTGGGACACAAAAGGGGACGGCTTATAATGGATGATGATGATGATGATGAACAGCCAAAGAAAAAGGTTCGCATGGGTATGCCTGCAACACAATGGATAAGCGTGTATAATGCTCGACGGCCAATGAAGCAAAGGTATCATGGTTTAACTGTTTACTGCTAGGTTTTCAGAGGAATAATAGGCTCCACCTTGTACCTGTTCTTGTAGATATCACTACAATGTTGCGGATGTGAGACTTTCTCAGCACATTGATAAAGGAAATGAGGATGGGCTATTTATCAGCGCTGTGGCATCATGCTCAAACCTCTGGGCCTTAATAATGGATGCAGGGACTGGCTTTACTAATCAAGTTTATGAGCTGTCACCTTATTTCCTTCACAAGGTCTCCCCCCACATCCATAATTTTTGTATCACCATGGTGTTTTGTGTATAGTTTATTGGTCTGAGATAATTGGTTGTTTTTCTTGAATTAATTGCAGGAATGGATTATGGAACAATGGGAGAAAAACTATTATATCAGTGCAATTTCTGGGGCTAATAATGGGAGCTCATTGGTAGTTATGTCTAAGGGTTAGTTCTGCAGTACAATATATGAAATCTTATTTTGATTGCATGGATGATCTTGTAATGACTTTGACTTATAAAACACAGGTACCCAGTATCTGCAGCAATCATATAAAGTTAGCGAATCTTTTCCATTTAAGTGGATTAACAAGAAATGGAGAGAGGGTTTCTATGTTACCACAATGGCTACTGCAGGAACTAGATGGGCAATTGTTATGTCCCGTGGGGCTGGGTTTTCTGATCAAGTATGTTGAGTCATTATCACTTTCAGATTGTGGCCTGTTTTAGCTGCCCTTATCTGAAGTAAATGATTATCGTTCTTGTACTTGTTTCAGGTTGTGGAATTAGACTTTCTTTATCCAAGTGAAGGTATTCATAAGAGGTGGGATGCTGGTTATCGTATCACATCAACTGCAGCAACATGGGATCAAGCTGCTCTTGTTCTTAGTGTTCCAAAAAGGAAACCTGTAGACGAAACACAAGAGACTCTTCGAACTTCTGCTTTTCCAAGCACACATGTCAAGGTTAGCTTCCCCAAAAATCTTCCATTATATTCAATGTACTTGCCCTCCTTCTTGATTCTTAGAGTGCTTAATTATCTGCAGGAGAAATGGGCCAAAAATCTATATATTGCATCTGTCTGCTATGGGAGAACTGTATCCTGAGGCTTCAGAATTTTGCTGGGAATATTTTGAGGACTTAAAGAGGATGGCCAGCTACTCATTTAGTTACGAGCAAATTCAGTTTGTGTCTCATTGGAGAACCAGGATCCCATTTTCTTCTGCTGCTCAGATCTTGTTGCAGCTACTGGCAGTTTGATGTATGCTTACTCAGACCATCAACGTATAAAATTATATGTAAAAACCTGTGCACTGTACTGCAGCTTCGTCTACATTACTTAGGCAGTTTTAGATCCCCCAGTGGTTCCTGTTCCCACACTGATTAAAGTTTGTATAGCATTGGACATAGTTACTTGAAAGCATAATGCACGGGCCATATTTTCGTTGCTGGTGGTACTGTGGTACATGCCTGCAGATTTTGCAATGTGGTTGGATTCTTCAAAATTAAATTCCTATTTTTCCTTCAATCCTCATTTCTGAGATGTATTTTTATTTGCTGAGCCGGCCCAAAGGATTCTGAGGAATAGGATGTGTGATCTGGAGTTGGTATATACTTATCTGAATGCTGACTTTAAGAATATATAGTAATATGTGTGGGGCCTTTTGTGCTGTATCCTTTTTCTAATTCAGTAGTGTGTTGAACATGTGAATATATAGAGCCGAATGTTGTACTTCTTTATCAAGTATACTCTTTCTATAGTTGAATACATCACTACTCACCAGCATTAATGACACATTATTTGGCAAATGAGATCTGCTGTCTGCTGCTTATTTGCTTTGCTAACTGACTTTTTATTTATGTTGCATTGGCACATATGACAGAAAGGAGATTTATGAGGTGTATCAACAACTTCCTGACCTCCGAAGCTACAGCTCATTGCCCCTGCATTTCTTCTACTAACTTTGGGTTCTTGTAACTTTTATGATCCACTCTTCTATTAGGCTACTAGCAGGCTCCTGATCAAAATTCTCCCGCTGGTTTGGCAGTTTGGTATTACGTTATCGTTCACGCAGGTAAAGTTCTTTTTGCTATGTTCATGTGATGAGTTTGGATTCCATATGGCAAAAGGTAAGGATGTTATGTTTAAACCCTATATCTCGAGGACAGTCTGTTGTAGCCTAGTCTCTGTAGTGTTTACTGTGGATGCCTAGCAATAACTCAAAAATATTCAAGGGTTGGAATGTTTGTTTGATTCTCTTATATATCTCTCTCTCTCTATGTGTATATATATATATATATATATATATATATATATATATTGATCATTTGCATCTGGCTAGTGTCTTGTTTGGGTTATAGTGATCTGTAATCATATGCTAATTTTTTCACATTGCTAAGGGCGGTATAGATAGGAAATGGTTTGTAATCATGGTGCAAACTTTACCGACTTCCCCTCGCCTCTTACAGTCCTTCGAGATGGGCTCGCCCTCGTCCCCAGCTTGGACGATCATAAAAAATGTGAATTTTTGTTTGTCTTCAGGTTTGCCATTGATTTTCATTCACTGCCAACTCTATTTATTTCTTTGCGTTGTTTTTTCAGATCTTTCGAGCAATTCATTTTTTCGTAATGAGATAACAAACTGCTGCTGGATTCTACGGCGTTCTCATGTGAAACCAATTCACGGTATAAAGCATTTTGTGAATATTTTTTGCTGTTGTAACTTACGTTATCTGTTTATGTTGTCATTTTTCTTTTTGGTCGTAGAAGTGAAGCATAATTAACTGTCTATACATAGATCGGTCAGCCCGATAAATTGTACTCTCTCTCTCTCTCTCTAGAATAACCAATCATATACATGGTTTAAGCTTCACCTGAGACTTTTTTAGAAGAGGTTGATCAAATGACTAACCAGTCCCCGGATAACATCAAATGAGTCTTAATAATGTATTTTGAGTTACGGAACTGGTAATACTTTAGATTATTATGCCTACACGTCTTGGTATAGTTCAATGTCTCGAATTGACATTTTCTTGGAAAGATATTTGATTTGAAAATTTCAGCTTTATTATGGTTTGTGGATAGAAAGAAAAAGAAACCTCACGTGTCGTGATTTAGAGGAAAGTTATTCATTGTGTCTTCCATCTTCTCTCCAATGCAAAAATAGATGCCATTTTTGCAATGTAGACACCCCAAGTCGTGTTAATTTATTTTTAAAAGACTTGTTTTTATTAAGATAAAAATATGCGAACTGGTTTGCTTATCATTCAATAATCACAATAATAAAAAGATTGAAATAGTGGTAGGTGACGTTATTCATATCGGGAAGAAACAATAGTCATTATTACCAACATTAATTCATACAATCGTACCGGCTAAAATGGTACCTACCTAGAAAATGCTCCTGTTTGTTTTCTTCATAAAAATTAACACTAAGCACTTGGCTTTGTAGGGTTCAAATGCAAACATATTACTGGACATCTGTCAAATTTTGTTTAGAAGTTTACATGCCATTGCCACGTAGACCCAACTATTTATGTTAATTTAATTTACAAGGAATGATGAAGGTCCGGTTTATCTCGCTAAGTGCACTACAAAAATAAATGGTGAACCATTATTGATTTTTTTTATAAAAGAGAAAAAAAAATATAGTTTGGAATTTCAACATATATATCATGCATCTTAAAAATACCATAATTTGCAGCATAGTTGGTAAAAAGAAAAAAATTATGTAAGCAGTAAATTGGAAGTTACAGTTACTTGCATGTTTACGTTAGTATATAACTGTAAAAAAAATCATAATATTTTGTCATTTTTTGTAGTTAATTAACATTTACTAAAAATACACATTAGAGTCCATACGGTCAACACTAATTTAAGAATTATAAAATTAACATGAAACACTAATATGTTTCGTTAAATTTTAAAGCATGTTTTAGAATTCATAATATTGGTTATAATAAACTTAAATTTTTCAATTTGTTTATCTATTATTATTTATATTAGTAAAAATCTAATTTACATATATATATATATATATATATATATTTAATATTATAATACAAATACATAACAATTCCTTCTCATCTACAAGTCTACAGCCCCAGCTCAAAATGGACAAGGTCAATCACAACAAAAATGGCAAACAAAATTTGCACTGGGTTAGAAAAGGCCGAGCCCGATCCAATTTGGCCCCTTTTCACGAATTTTTTGGGCTTCACAAATGGTTTTCCCACTTGCCCGGGATCCACGGATCCGATGGCAAGCCCGGTGCATTTGCTATTGCTCGGGCTACAGACTCAAGCAGGCAACGGATGCTAATAATGAGTCGAGCTCAAGTAGTTTTATAAGTTGGTCTAAGGAAAGGCTAGTCGCAATTGACCATGACCAAAAAACACTTACTTATGAGATGCAGATAACATAGGATTTAGGTCCTATGTTTCGACCATTTAGGTTGTTTCCGCCACCGTGGAGTGTTGGATCAGCCTTGAGCCGGTGGAGGGGTGCGAGTTGGAGGATTGGGTGGCCAAGTATGAAGTGGCATTTCAACTTATTGTGAAGAAGATGGAGGCTGCTATTTTTGATCTTCGTAATTATTAAATCACAATTTATATTTTATTTATTTATTTATTTCGTGTTCGCATTGTTTCTATTTTTATGAATAATTTTTTTTGGGTTGTGATTTAATGATTGTAGTTTAGGTAAAGTGAGTTCAGCCGGCTCATGATTAGGGATGTCACGGCCAGTCCATTGGATTTTGGATTAGTCATATTTGGATTATGGGTTAACCGAGTGTTGACTAATCGGGTTAGAAATTTACAACCTTAACCCTAAACGTTTAAGTTTCGGGCTAGCCTAGTGGGCTAAAAGCAAATGAGAAAAATTAATCTATATATTTTTTATTCTTAATAATTCTATATTTATAATATATAAATGTATATAAAATTAAATATATAAATTATATAACATGCATAAAATTCAAAGTCTAAAATATTCTAAAAAATGTCCAAAATTACATAACATAAAATTAATAATAAATTATTTAAAAATAGTTTTGCCTCGTAGAATAAAAGTGTCTCATAAATGAATCAAAAATCTAAACACTTGAATAATATTGTTTTTCTACACCAATAGTCTTTGAAGCTTAAACTTGATAATTCACTTTGAACTCATAGTCTTCAAACTCTTCATTATCTATTAAAAAAATATAATATTAAAATATAATATAGTTTGATAATTTATAATTTTATAACAAAAATAAAATTTTATCATCAAAATATCTATGCAGCCAATTATGAGTGCAAAGAAGAGCATGCATTTTTCAGTATATTTGTTCAAAATATATGCTACAATACAAAATGAAGATTCTTATATTATCGTTGTTATAAGA
>JAYDZE010512219.1:0-15504 GCA_034509125.1 Monilaria moniliformis
CTAAATACTATCTTGATGACACTGCGGATGTTGTGAGAATGCTTCGAGGTCTTGCCAGTGCTTCTAACCCGAAGCCTCGGCTTAGTACCCAATTCAAGGTTGCGTTTGATAGCATTTTCTGACAAAAGTCGAAGGTAGGTTTTGTATATTTTTGCTTTTGGACTTCTGACCAGGAAAAAAAGAAAAGAAAAACTGATACAGGTTCTAACTTGAATAGGGTGTGGAAACATAAGAGTTTTCAGATGTTGGTAAATCTTCATATTGTAGTTGTGCAGATGTTGATAATGGTTGCTCTTCATTGCTTAGATGCCAACCATTATTTTGTATAGTTGAAATCGCTCCTTGAAATGTAATCCTAAATTGATTTACGAATTTAGCTTATATCTCTTTCTGCATGCTACTGGTGGTTTGAGGTTTTCATATCTGATTTTTTTAGATTATTTAGTTGCAATAACTTGTCAAAGACTACATTTTGATTGGTAATTGGGAGAAGAAGAAGAGAAAAAAAATGGTGAATGTGGCCTGGAAAAGAAGCCGAATTTTATTACTATTGGAGTATGGATGAATATTGTAGGTTAGTTTGTCGTGTTACAAAGAAGAGCATTGAACAGCAGGTAGGCGGCAGGTTGTTGCACCTTTCAGACTCTATTCATAGTTTTCTTTTGGTAATTTAGGTGTTTTACCAAATGGAAGGATTATAATTTTGAAAATCATTAAAAGCTTTGAGAGCCGCAAAAAAGGAAAATTGGGAAAAAGTACAATCTACATCAAAATTGACGAACAAGAGTATAGTGGGTATATAAGATAACATGTACCTAAAGTTTATATACATGTATCTATATAATATGACTAACATTTCAAACTATCCAAAGTATAATACATATACATATATGAGTTCTCAAATAATAAATCCAAAACTCGATTGTAATGTCGTCCATGGACACTGGATTATGTCATTTTGTTATATACGTTTGAGATTGAAATCCAATATTTTGGTGTTAACTTTTAATTGTGGGTCACACGGAGACATAGATTTAGTGGAGGAACTCTTTTAAGTATTGCATTCCTTATAGTTGTATAATAAAAAAAGTTGCTTCGGATTTAGCTCTAATCCAAATTAGATAGTTTTCAAGTTGTTCTTTGGAGCTTGCTGCACAACGTAAATGAATAAATAAAGCCCACTTGCCTCCAAATAGAGAGAGAGAGAGAGAGAGAGAGAGAGAGAGAGAGAGAGAGAGAGAGAGAGAGGAATAAAGTAAATGGGCCAAGCCCGTTGTAGGCCCACTTGCCTTTAATATTATATTGTCACTATCGTTGGATAAACTTGGTTGGTTGGGGGCCTGACTGATTAAATATCGTTGTTTGATTAGATAATAGTAATTGATTGAAGGTAAATTCCTCATAATAGGCCATCTCATTTGGTCTCCCACAATATAAATACTGACACTTTGGTACTTAAAAGTGATTAATCAATTTTGACAATGTATTACAAGCATGAATGCCTCATTCGTGCTTACAATTTTCAATTGTAAATAATATTTTATTTTTTAATTTCCAAAAGTTATATGCTAATTATGTAACACGTAATATGGGAAGCACTTCAATAGAATATAATTGGAAAAAGAATGTATGTTAAATTGTGTTAGCAAAAAGAGAAAGATTTGTAGATATTATGTATTTATTAGAGAATCCACTTTCAATTGGATTTGGACTTGGACTTGTGGGCTTGGACTGGCTCACCGGTGTACACCCACCCTTATGCACTGCAATCTTTCTTCAATTTTGTTCCATGAGATGTTAGAATCCACTTCATAAATTTTCCATTACTTGATGCCACGAATTCAAATTCCTCAATTCCCAGCTAAGAAATAGTTAGTATTGTGCAGCAAGGAGAGTGACGCCAACCACTTAATTGTGTGAAAGGTATTAATTGCATATATACCTAATTCAAGTATGGCTTCACACATACATCAACTTAATATAAGGTTTTATTTACTTTCTCGAGTAATATATGTACTTGGTTTCTCTTGACCAAAAAAGAGAAAAGAAAGGAATAAGGATTTCATTTGAAATATATTAATGTCAGGCGTGTAGATGTTATATCGAATAAAATATAGTAATAAATTTACAATAAAGATACGATGAGATAGCATAAAGTAGCACGATATCAAAACATGATTGATGCAAGAAGATTAAAAAACCCAAATGACATAAAATTTGTGATTACATTTTCTGATTATATATATCGTATTTTATTATACAAAAGAACTCATAAATTCAAATGCAAATAAGGAAAGAAATTGGTGTTTAAATGGGCAGCCGCAGCAATGCAGGAACACTGAAATAGTGAATAGGATTCTGTATATTTATGGATAATTTAGTGTTTTTTAAAATGAGGAGCAGCAACAGTTACAGCAGTGGCCCTCAAGCCTCAACACCCCAACAACCGTCTCCCTTCTTTCTCTCTCCTTTGTCTCTTTCATCCCTTCCCTTTTCTCTATCCTCCTCACTCTCACTCTACCTCGCTCACTCGCCCCTCAAAAAGTCCATCGCTTTTTCCTCCGCCTTCCCTTTTCTTTCTTCCTTTTTCTATCAAGAATCTCAAAACCCACAAAGAAAACTTTCACTCCGCAACCTTTTTTCTCTGCTAGGGTTTTGATTTTCAGGCAATGCCGAGCTCCTCACTCCGTTTCTAAACCGGTTGCATCACCTACTCCCATTTTGTGAAAAAATGGCTTTGAAAATGGGGAAAAATGTTTTTGTGCTGCTTTTAACTCTTGTTCTCCTCTTTGGCGACGTGTGCTGCGTTTCTGCTCCTTCCTCGCCTGCTAGTAAGTGTGCTTGTCCCGACACGCATTGTGTCTGTGATTTCTAGAATTTTCTCTCGTTTGATCTCTGCTGAAACTTTTTTCCCTTTTTTTTTTTTTCCTTCTGTTCTTGGTACAGGAATTGTTAATGGGGTTTTCTCGAACGCATTTTCAATGCTGATGAAATGGGCTCTATCGCTCAAGGCCACAACTAAAACTGGTAAGGATTTGATTCCTTTTCCCCCCCTTCAACAGTGTTCGAAAAAATCAACTGTTTTTGGTGATGTTTTGTGATGGTGAGGGCGACGCCCGTTGTCTTGCAGCCATTTCGGGACGTCCGATGATGAAGTTCGAGGGCGGCTACAATGTGGAGACGGTGTTTGACGGCAGCAAGCTCGGAATTGAGCCCTACACCGTCGAAGTCTTGCCAGATGGCGACCTTCTCATTTTGGATTCCGCCAATAGTAATCTCTACAAGATTGGTTCATCCTTGTCATTGTGTAAGTTCCGTTTATTTGCTAATTTTTGAGCGATCAATGCTTGTGATACTGATTTTGTATTTTTGTAATTTGCGCGTAATTCATTTTGTTTCACGAACTTCGATTTTTGTGAATAGTGTGTGTTGATTCGAAACAGAACAAACTGAAAAGTGTTGTTGGGTTGTGATTGTTGAATTGCATTAGCACAACTATATGCCCTTGATTGCCATTGGAGCTACTCTTGTTAGCAGTTTCGACTATAGGGATCTGGTTTCCTTGTTGATATGAGGACTGACTTCCGTAGTTTTGGTAATTCCAGATAGCAGGCCGAGGCTGGTTTCAGGGTCGGGAGATGGCTACTACGGACATGTGGATGGGAAATTGAGGGAAGCAAGAATGAATCATCCGAAGGGGCTTACCGTTGATGACAGAGGAAATATTTACATAGCTGACACAGATAATATGGCGATCCGGAAGATAAGTGATACAGGTGATTTGAGATGAGAGGGTACTTCTTCAGCAGTCGTTGCATCTAACTTCAAAATGTGAAATCAACTAAAAGCGATTTGGATGTGTTATTTAGTCGTTTCGTGTTTTTTTGAATCACCGATGGTACATATTCTTGATTGTTTCTTGATTTTGCTGTGGTCACTTTTTTTTCAGGGGTCACAACAATTGCAGGGGGCAAACGGGTTCGTGGAGGTGGACATGTGGATGGACCAAGTGAGGATGCAAAGTTTTCGAATGATTTTGATGTGGTATATCTTGGAAGCAGCTGCTCCCTCATTGTTATCGATCGTGGAAACAAGGCAATTAGGGAGATTCAACTCAATTTTGACGATTGTGCTTATCAGTATGGAAGTGGCTTCCCATTAGGTAAATCTGCAATAGTATGGTTATCTAGTTACGTTGAATTCACAAATATAAAACTCTTGTAACATTTTTTTGCAGGAATTGCTGTGCTTGTAGCAGCTGGCTTCTTTGGTTACATGCTGGCTTTGCTTCAACGCAGGGTTGGTTTGATTGTATCTTCTGAAAATGTTAGTCGTCATCCACTTTCTGCATCACACTTCATCTCCGAGAAAATAGTATCCAATTATTCTTGTGATGAGGGTTGTTCGCAATGTGTGGAAAGAAGAAAAATGCGATTATCGATCTTTGCTTTGCATCAATTTATGGCTTGGGTAACAGTTGTGTTATATGTGCTGCTTCTGTTCCATATTTGATAATAGTATAATGCTATTTTCTCTTGAAGGATCAGGAAGCCATGAATGAGAGTTTTTCTGAAAGTCAGTATCAGAAGCCATTAAAATCGATGATGATGCCACCACTGATTCCATCTGAAGATGAGCAGGAAAAGCAAGAAGGTTTTCTGGGATCTTTGGGGAGGCTGGTAGCACAAACAGGGGAATCTGCTGCGGAGATTCTGGGAGGAGTGTTTCCCATGTTTAAGAAGAAACAACCGAACCCTCAATATAAGACTCAACATCCGTACCAACAGCAGCTCAAGTACTCAAATGCTTGGCCCGTGCAGGAGAGCTATGTTATACCACATGAAGACGAGCCTCCATCCATTGAAACCAGAGCTCCTACTCCTAAGAAGACGTATGCCTTCATGACGAAAGACTCTGAGAAAATGCAGAAGCTTAGGCAAAGCCGCGCCTTCTATTCTGGTTGGGACGGTGATCAGCAGAAGCAGCAGCAACAAACCAAGAAACAGCAGCATCATCATCAATATCGTGCATCACCAGCTCAGACCTACTACGAGCAAAGCTCTGAGACAACTAATGAGATAGTTTTCGGAGCAGTACAAGAGCAAGACAAAAGGAGAGAAACTGTGGTGATCAAGCCCCTAGATCATGGTGTTCCTCTCTACGATCATCAAAACATTCGGTCTCGACTCGGCTACAATCATGGCCGTTGATCACTTATGCATGCAGAGCTACTGTTTTGATTTGATCAAGATTACTTGCTAATGGGATTCAATTGAGGAGTTTGGGGTATAGCTAGATGCAAGATTACAGTATTAGTACATCTTTGAGAGTGGAATCTGTTTATTCAAATAGGATAGTGCAAAGTTTACGATTGCTATTTCTGTTGTAGCTCTTTGAAAAATACTTCACCAGCCCTGAAAAAATGGGTGGAAGTTGTTCAAATTTTCTTCTCAGTAACTAAATATATACTTTGTTTAATGAATTATGCAGTCACCACCTCGAAGAAACTTCTGAGCTCTAGGTAAAAAGTTCTGTTTATTAGTCAAGTTGTTGGGGGCTGTCAGCAGATCCAATGTTGCTTAATAATTTGATATTGCTTCAAATTAATATAATATGAGTGGTGAGCTACAATGAACTAGGCGGTTACAGACATTCATTTTAATAAAATTATTTTGTGCAAGAATGTGTTGAGACTTAATATATGTCATGTTGTTGGACGTTTATTTAGTTTTTATTTCAGATCAGTGGGGACTGTTGCTCCAATTTGAGGATCCGAGGCACGTGCTCACGTGAGCAAGTAAGGGTAAATTATTGGAACCTGTTAGCCAGATCACAATTTGGATTTATCTGTTTTCTCCATATTCTTGGAATATTATGAGAGAGAGAGGATACCAAGACAAGCAAAGAGCTGCCAGAATACATTTTAAAGCATCTGCTGCAATAGAAACAAGCATCACATGGTCATATCATACTTACAATACTTGCTACGACGACGCAGACGAGACATAGCGGACGACGTACACTTCATCTTCGCCTTACCACACCCAACCTGCTGTCAGAGGAATCCACTCTAAGATATTCACCTTCAAAATTAGCTAGGTTTGCCTTCATCATACCATCAATCGTTTTGTGCTCATGCGTGCTTTCTGGCTCCACTATTTCATCTGTCTTTGCGGGTGCCATCAGAAGCCCTTTGTCAAAAGTGAGCAGATCTTTAAGTTGATCCGTGACCCGCTGTGAGATGATTGTACTACTACTACTACTGCTACTGTTATTACATACTTCGTCCATGTCTAACAAAGACACTGTTTTTCTACAACTAGCACAAGACTCTAGTGGCGTACGTCTAAACATGAGGGGTAAGTGTGAGAGGATGAGCGAAATGATCTGCTGAGAGTGAAAATATACTGTACATTTAACAACTGCGCTTCTCAAGTCTGAGCAGAGCATCAGTACTTGTCTCTCCAGACTCATTCGGCAACGTGTCCATGTCCCGGGGGACTGATGAGGTCTGACGCCTTCCTGTCTACAAATGTATAGTTAGATAATGGTGGTCATTAGTGTTAGACAACTCACTTATATATTTAGCCAGACTTACATATGGAATAACATAAGGGCGGATCACAAGGCCGACAGCAAGGCTGATTAGACTGCAGAGTCCCAAACCAAGAAGCCAGGCAGAGGTGGTTCTCAGAACTGCAAAAGATGAATGACACCTTAAGACAAAGACAGAAGGAATGTGTTTTTAACAGCCCTCTCGCGAAAGAACTTAAACTCCTCATATTTAGCAGTAGGCAAGCACTAAGCTAAACACCTACATAGGAATAATGAAACTAAACAAAGAACCTCAAAACACCGCAGTTCTCACCAGAGCCAGACTGCCTGCTACAATCTTCTGTTCTCAAACTTATTTGACGAATTAATCTGTTGCCATGGTCAGATATCAGCAAAGCACACATTTCAGAGATAAAGGTCAACTCAAAATCATCAGAAAATGATGCATCACGAGCAGGTCCATCTGCATGGCCAGCTTTTTGTGAATAACCTCCAGCGATTGTGGTCACACCTGCAGTATAAAATATACGAAAAGGAATCAAATATGAATTGTGTAGAACATGATTATTGTTCTGTGGAAGAGATGAATAAGTTTAGATTGTTTAAGAATCAAATGATTCTTGTGGTATGTTTGTGATTATGCATCACTAAATGTTTAAAAAAAAAGAGCATGCGGCAAGCCTCCTTCAGGCAGTTAAATTGATTCAGGATTTCATTGGTCTTCATAACACTGAAGCAATGATGTATGTTGGTAAGCAGGCAAAAGAATGTACTATCTGCTAAAACATGTTGTTGATGTATCCACCTGATTTGGTGATCTTCCGAATGGCATGGTTACGATGGTCAGCAACATATATATTCCCGTTGAGATCAACCGCAAAACTCTTTGGCTTATTGAACTTTGCCGAAGCCAAGTCACCATCCACAAACCCAGACACTTCATTTCCTGCCAACTTCTTCATCACAGTCTCTACAAGACAAAGATCCCAAGAAAAGCTCATTATATTGTAAATTCCCTTCAGCCTCCCATTATTAGGGTTCACCAAAGAAAAAAAGAAAAAGTTGAAGCATGGACTTCACGTATCAACTTAAATTACCCCCAAATATGGCACCACCTC
Organism: Monilaria moniliformis; assembly: GCA_034509125.1. NCBI lineage: Eukaryota > Viridiplantae > Streptophyta > Magnoliopsida > Caryophyllales > Aizoaceae > Monilaria > Monilaria moniliformis. Next base: position 7,674 of record JAYDZE010512219.1, read on the forward strand.
CGACCTAACCATAACACACAAACATAGAGAAAACTTTCTTGAAGTAACAACTTGAGGCACCTTAAATCAAATCACTAAATTTGGCGCACTTTCTACGATAAATTTAGTGCTTTCCCCAGACACCACCTCCAAGGCTCCAACGAACTCTATCTAATAAAATACACAATTTCAGCATACAACCATTACCACCCGTTCTACACAAAATTAATTATGAAAAATTATATTTTACTGTATTTGTTAATAGTTTTCTATCTATTCATTATTTTAATTGTATTAAAATCACTAAATAGGCATAAAAATGAAATTCCTGCACTAAATGATGACTGTTGCAATGACAGTAATGTAAAATGTGCTGAAGAACTGCAAAAAATAATTTAATTGGATTCAATAGTTAATTTCATCCAAACCTGATAAACGAATGGGTAAATATCAATTATTGTTTCAAAGTTTGTCACTGATAACAAATATGCCCTTAACGCATGTATAACTGCAAAAAATTACACAACGTTTCCGCAAATTCACGTTTGTGTGCCTACAAAAATTTTCTGGCGCCTCAATAATGAACTGGCACCCGGAATTCACATGCGGCATTTGTTACTCGACAATATATGACGTGGAGTTCTTTAAGAAAAGAATATGTGATTTGAAATGTATTTTATACTGGACAACCCAAGTAGGAGGTTTTGAAGCACGATTATTGCGTCATATATTATGGACACGTGATAAATACCACATGTGAACTCCGGCATGTCACATCGTCGTCCGGTGCCGGAGATTATTGGGATACCAATGTGAATTTACAGAAATGTAAAGTACTTATTTGCAATTATACTTTCGTTGGACATGGTTGGACAAAAAGTGATATTTACCCTCAAACAAAACAAAACAAAACAAAACAAAATAAAACAAAACAATCTAAACAGCAAATTTGGTGTAGCATTGTTTCTAACCCTAAATTCAGTAATAATAATGAAAAAAACAGAGTTTGGTTGGAGGAAAGATGACACAAATTCACACATAATTTAGCGTTTTAGAGTCGGGTTGGAGATGGCCTCAGATCACCCAAATTCCTCCGATTCCATTCTCTCTAGAAACCCTAGTCCGTCATAATATAACAAATAAAAAGGTTAAAGTTTTTAAGCGCATGCCATTGGAGGTCGTAGGCAGCAATGCGGTGTAGAAAGTGCTGGCAACGGAGTCGAGAATGATAAAGAGATCCGACGGCGGAGATTGATGGAGGATGGACTGAGGGTTGACTTTGATGTTTGATTTGTCACCGTTGATGACTGTGGTGACTGTGTAGCCGTCTTCATAGATGAGTTCTCCACTTCCACCTGCCACTGTAAATATGAGAATTAAATAAATTTCCGAATTTCGTAATAATCTAATCGCTTAATTTTTTACTGACAGTTTTTGTACTTTTCTCGCTTCATTTTTTTACCTTGAACCAGAATCACACAAAATTGCAGGAAGATAATCATGAAACAGAGAGAAAAGATGGAAGACGCCATGGTCGATTTGCAAGGAGAGATAGAGAGATGATAGCAAATATTGCTGAAGTAGAAGAAAAGGCAATGTTACCCTAATACCTTTTTTAAAGTTTTTTTTATTTATTTATTTAGCCGAAAAAGGTTTTTGCATAAATAAAAATAAATGATTACATGACACGTGAACCGGGTATACATAGCCCGGGGGGAACAACGGCTTAAAAGGCGAAAGGGAAAACAAAGCCAAAACATGTAGGCTTTGGAAAGACACAGACAAAGCGAGATAAAACGCACACCCAGAAAGAACCTAACATATGCACTTGGATAGTCCACTCCCGAGACAGGCGGTACTGTGGTCTATCTTTGTGCCTATGTCGGTCCTAGGGGAGAAAGAGAAAGAGGTGCACCGCCTCGGTTGGGCCTAGCGCGGTCCCTCCACACACCCGAAAGGAAAATTTTATTGAAATTGAGTTACAATCGGGGCCAGCAAGCGCCGGGAAAAGAGAAAGAAAACACTATCCTAGCAAAAGAACAAGTCCAGATCGGACATCGTAGCATCGGCTGGGAGCCTGGGAGGTGAAACAACGAGCTCGGGCTCGGACAAGGCAACATCGGCCGGGAAGCGAGCTCGGGCTCGGGCACCGCAACATCGGCCGGGAAGGGAAATGGCGAGCTCGGGCTCGGACATCGCAGCTCGGCTGGGAAGAGAATGAAGCGAGCTCGGCCTCGGACATTGCAACCTCGGCCGAGACGAGCAAAACTAAGCTCGCCCTCGGACAAGTAAGGCGAGCTCGGGGTCGGGAATTGCAACTTCTGCCGAGACGAGACCAAAGCAAGCTCGGCCTCGGGCTTGGGCAGGAGCGAGGCTCGGCCTTGGGCTTGGGGTCACAGTGAACTTTTGAACAGCACCTCCTTTTAGGAGAGTTGGTGAATGGGCCCCAGAAAAAGCTGTGTCAGAAAAGCGGCCCACAAAATTCAAAAATTACTCGGGAATAGGCGAATCAGCATCGTGCAGGATGAAATTAATTAAAAGTGGCTGATTCTCCTGTTGCCAAGGAAAGCAAGCAACCCAACGGTCACAAGGATGGGCTGCCGTTGTTGCAATGGGGGCCGCCGGAACTGAGAATCGCCGGTCCAAGATCTTCAAATCTGCATCCTTGCCAGATTCATTTTTCTGCAAAGGCAACAGGGCTGCATCCGTTGCTTTCACCCTGCAAAGAGCAAGCTAGGGAGAAAACCCAGTGAAAGCCACGGTGAAGCAAAAGAAACCGAATGCAAAAGAACTCAAGCAGGCACGGATGGAAAACAAAGAGCAACACAGAACAGCAAGCTCGAAAGAGCAAGAGAACACACAATGCACCAAAGTGCAGAGAACAAAAACCAACCAAAGCCAGAAAATAAAAGCAAAGAAGCTTAAACACAGGGCTTAATGGCAGGCAAGCAACGATGAAAAACACTACTGAAACAGAAGCAACAGTAGGAGAGAAACAAAACGAACACACGTCCGAATGAACACAGCCAATCAGGGCACAAACAAACAGAACTCAAAACTCAAAGCACGAAATATAACAATCAAGCAAAGAGTAGAGAGTTAAGTAGCAAAACCGTCCTTCGAAGAGGGGCACCAGATCTGGCCGGAATGGTGAATGACACCAAAGGACACCGTCAATGGATGGGCGGGGGAGTTCAACGGAAGGAAACCACCGAGTTGGTCAGAAACGGCGGTCTTCAAACAGGATGAACTCTTCTTACCGTGGGTTGGCCGGAAATGATAGAGGGTGGAGCGCCCATATCAAACCCCTGCACCTTCGCATGAGACGGGAGAAACTCCAAGCAATCTGTTCGAATCTCCCAAGCGAGATGAAGGAAAGATTGAGAATGGAGGATGAAGGTGAAAAATTTTTTGTGGGGGAATGGAGGCGCCGACCCTAGGGAAATTCGAGAGAGAATTCCCTAGAGAGAGAAAGTCTCACGCGGGCCTCATTCCAGCGATGGTCCAAATCATGTTGACGAATCAAAATGTCTAATAGCCAAAACGACGTTATTTTAGTTCACCTAATCAATTTCAAACTAATAATCTTTTATTTTGATTTCTAATTTTTATTTTTTATTTTTTGTATCCTTCTTCTCTCACATCTCCCAACTCTCTCTCTCCACCGCCGACCGCCCATCTGTCGGCTCCATCTCTCCCTCACCAACATATACACTCCACCAAAATCTAAGTCTAAAAAAATCCAAAAAAAAAAAAAAAACAATTCAATTTAATCCAAACAGGGTTTCGGTGAATTAAGGTATGAACTTCAAGAGTGCAAATTAACGAACTCAGTGAGCAAATTAAACAAAAGTAACAATTGCATTTGCATACATACGATCCAGTGATTAAACAAGCGATTACTTCGTCTATATCAAGAAAAAGATGCAAAACATCATCACGACCACATGACTTCAATTCCCTCTTTCCCATATTCGCTACTTCAGTCCCTAGTTTCTTTATGCCACTTATGCCATATAATGTCCACATAAGGAGTAATTAGGACATCTAGATTATCCGACGAGTCACGTTATAATCAATTTCACTGGAATCACCAAGCGTAAAAAATCCCAAACAACAACAAAGTTTATGATTTTTACGATCAAATTTTAAATTCGCGAGAAATTCCTAATTCGGCAAAAATTCGTGATATTATTGATCAATTACCATTTCTTTTATTAACTATTTGCGTTTATTTATGTAATGTAATAAAATAACGTCGTTAATGCAACAACTTATTTTTTATTATTGACTTCAATAGATTGAAATTTGTTAGTAATTCACTAATTCAGTATGGAAGGGATGAATGCTTTGCTGAGATAATTTCTATATTAAGCATATTCCATACTAAGCTTATGTTGATAAGGTAATTGCTATATGCTGACCAAATTTTAAAAGGAACTTGCAGATATCCATTCACAAAATCGTATAAGTTAGACGATGAAACGTTTTTTAATTGGTAAGACGCTTAATTTTCAATCAATAAATTGAGTATTCGAGTCACCACGAGTACATATATGTTGAGTTGTGCGTGAATTGTAACTCAAAAAATACAATAAATTGTACACATTACTTAAAAAAAGAAGCATACAGGCTTAAAATAGAAATCACATTGTGTCATAAATAAAATAAGGGTTAAGTAGCGAAAACACTCCTAACATTTGCAGTAAAAAGCAAATAGTTCCTGATGTTATGTTTTATGTAATTTGCCTCCTATCGTTCATAATGTTGGGCAAATAGTTCCCTTCATATAACGGGAAGTTAACAACCGTTAGACGATGGGTTATTTGCCCACTTTTATAAACGTTAATGAGCTATTATTTTTTGTTGTAAACGTTAGGAGTGTTTTTACTACTTTATTCTTATTTCTTTTTTTCTTCTACTAAATTCTTAAGTTTTTTTCTTTTTACAATTCATTAACAAATTAAATTTTTAGTTTATGCATTCTTTTTTTTAAGAGGTTAGTTTATGTATTTCTAATTTTATATTATATTAATTTCTTTTTTCTAAATACGTAATTTATATTGTTTTAATTATGTACTATATTTCAAATAATTTTATGAATAAGTTATTATGTTAAGCGTAATTTGTGTATTTACACAAGATAATTTATGTATAAGTTATTTTATTACCATATTGTCATATATATTATACGATTAGTGATTTGAGTTCTCTCCTAATCCGGGATCGTACGTAAAAAATCTTATATATCTTCTATTCATATTTATCTAAATTTTTTATTTTGTGCATTATTTATTTATTTATTTATATATTTTTTAAATTGAATTCTACATTAAATTTTTAGTGGTTATCACCGACTGATTAACCAATATAAAAAGAATTAGAAATAATACTAAAATATAATTCAATCATCTATTCTACGTGACATTCCCTTATTTTTTTAATTCTTATTTATCTAAATCCTCCATTTATTCTCTCTATATTTTGGATATATTTAAATCATTTTTTTTTGTTAAAGAAACTGTACAATTCTTGGATTTATATATGTTGATTGATATAAATACATATAATAAATCTTTTTATATAATTTTATATATAAAAAAGACACCCATAATGTTTATAGAAAAAAAAGAAAAAAAATTCTTAGCGTTCGTAAAGTTGGGCGAATAACTCCCACGTTTAACGACTGTTAATTGTCGTTGGAGGGATGTAGCTATTTGCTTAACATTATGAACGATATGAAGCAAGTTGCATAAAACATAACGTGACAATAAGCAATAATAACTAATTGGATAACTACATATGTTTTAAGCCACACTAATAAAAATATATGTTTGGTAACCACTCCTTACCTTTTCAAAAAAATTTAAAATGGACACACAGATTTTGACATGTGCAGTTGGCAAGATTGATTTAATGTTGTTGGCACAATTGACACTGTTGACACGGTTGGACTATAAGCATTGTTGCGTTCAACAAGGCTACCATGCAACATTCTAGCGCAACTACCGCAACTAAATTTTTCGGTAAAGCTACTGTGATGTGGTTGAGTCCCAGTAGCCTCGCTGAAAATTGGGTTGCGGTAGCCTCACGGTTGAGTTACTATAGCACTGCCTGAAATTTTTATCATGACAGCCTCGTCGAAAAATTGGGCATGATAGCCTCGTTGGAATGCCACAAGGATAATTTCGTCGGAACTTTACACGGTTAATTAGCGATGCCGCAATTGATATTTTTTTGCATGGTTAACTGATTGAGAATTAAAAATAAAAGTGGTTATAAAACATATCTTTTTATAAATTTAGAGATATGACATATACACTTATCTAAATTGACTATATATAAAATTCTCTCACATAGAACGTTAGGAAACTATTTATTTTTAATGTAAATATTAAAGGTGTTTTTACTACTTAATTTATAAAATAATTTGGAAAGAACTGACTAATCTAATATAACCTACGTATTTTCGAAACGACCCAAATCTTTTTAGTCTCTACAAATTGACCCCAAATTTGACCAAAAACATTGCAATGACCCCCAAATAAAAGAAAAGGGGAAAAACGGAAAAAACGTTTCTCAAATAGAATGTTCATCTCTGTTATTTACTTAACACAAATCTTTCTTCAAATTTAGCAGCTACTCTGGTATCTTCATTCCCGATTTCCAGATCCAAATAATGAATCCCAGCTTCTCCAGATCTCTGCATCAACGTTCTGTTTCTTTGTGATCGTACACTTGTAGGAGTTCTGCTGCAGCGGTTAGGCCGTTGAGAGTGTGTGAAATTCGACAAGAAATTACAGCTGGATCTGGTGGAGCTCTCTCGTAGCTTCAAAACGGACCCAATCATGAATCCTTTCTCCTCCGTCACTCGCCTGAGGTTAGTCGTAACTTATGTGTGCTCATACTTTTTAGTGTATTTATTTTTTACTCGACTGTAGATGGATCAAGTGTGGAAATGCGCGTAATTGCGATTAGTCTGCTTCATCTTTGTTTTGATTCGATTTTTGCTGAGTGTTCGGTACTGTCTCTTTGGGACGTATAGGTATAGGTTCATTTGCAACATTATGTTGGACATAATGCTGTGGATGGTGGTTTAAACTCTCGGACGCGGGTTTTCTATCTTTCTTTTGGGTTATTATTATTGCGGGTTGTATGAGGAGAAGTGTTGGAGGATAACTTGAGGAGTTCATTGATGAATTGATTGATAAAGTAAAGAAGGATGTGTAACTAATTCAAGTAAAGCTAGTGGTGGATTTTATAAAGAACCTAGACGTTGCCAAACTGTAAGCACTCCTTCATTCTTGGTAGAACGATTAATCACCATTTTGTGATTTAAAATAATTATGTTAGCCTTGATACCCATAGGTAATCATGCTCCCATGCTTGATATGAATCCTTCATGTCTACTGTTTACCGCTGACGTATCTTCACGTTTGCTGCAAATGTTAGTTGTTTAGTTGTATGAAGAATCTCCCTCCAGAAGAACTCAAAACTGTAGTTCAACTTGCTTTTTTGTCTCTCTTTCTTTCTGCAGTATAAAATATAAATACAATTAGATTTTTTTATAGATTTTAAATATATTTTATGATACTTATTTATCTATTTGCCTTTGTTTGCAATCCTCCTACAAAACATAAACACCTCAAAGACCCAACTTGAATTGGGGGCCATGCATACACTTGCATTTTATTTTGCTGATTATAGAGATAAGATTGTACTAAATTAAACCTATTGTTTCTGCCAGGGACATGATTCGAGCTATACGTGCTTGCAAAACTGCTGCAGAGGAACGTGCTGTTATTAGAAAAGAATGTGCTTCTATTCGAGCTTCTATTAGTGAAAATGACCA
>JAYDZE010512330.1:0-15500 GCA_034509125.1 Monilaria moniliformis
AATTTATTCCAAAGTATAATAAATAAAGAATTTTGAACTGGAGCACTCTTTGGTAAAAGATATTAATTAATTAAAACCAGCAGCAGGTTCATATTAATTAATGGATATTAAAATCTTAAACACGAGAAATAAATTAATTAAAAAGAAAGCCCAAATTCTCTGTAATTTGGATTTGGACGGGTAAATCAATATTAATTTCTATAGTGGTACAAATTAATATTCTGTTTGTCTTGTATCAAATTGGGGCTCAATTTAATTAGTAGAGCCCAACAGGGAGGCCCAGTCCAAATTTTCTTGGATACCTAATCTGGCCCATCAGAACTCTATATATAGGAGAAAACAATGAAGAGACAACACTTTTTACCTAAACCTAAGTGAGGATTTTCAAAAACTACACTAGTGCACACACTACACAATTTTCGAAAATTATAAGGTTTCAAACCTAGTTCATTGCTCTCTTCATTCTTTTTCAAGTCCTATAGGTTTGATAGTTTTGTCCACACAATATTCAAATCTAAGAGTATAGTACAAATTAGAAGTTCCAAGGTGAAAGGTCAAATATCTTCACGTGGAGAAGGAGCGAGCTATCGTCAAATCTTTGGAGATTCAAAAAGGTAAATATCGAAAAACCAACTAGAAGCATGTTTAGGATTTAAAAGTTCCCTAAAACATGCTTACTTGCGTTCTAGAATAAAGTAGGAAGAATTAATTGCATGAAAGAATTTCTTATATTAACCTAGTAGATCCCGGGTAGGGGATTCCTTCATTGGACTACAATATGATGAATTTCTTGGCTCAAATGTGAGGTCATCTTGCTTAGTAGTATTTTTCGTGAGGATCATGCTATGAAAGATATTGGGTTATGAAGAACATGTTAGATCTTACTCCATTTCATGATTTGTTGAAAGAGTTACCCGATGACTATACATGTAGGCGCCGCTTCCAACCCTTAGACCCTAGACCCCACAACTGTCGGCTCCAACATATATATTAACTTTTAAGTGGTTGATTCAGTTTAGGGCTTCGACTATAATATGAAAAATTTCTTAGCCCAAATATGAGGTTATCTTGTTCATAGTATTTGCCGAGTGGATCACGCTATGGAGGATATTGGGTTATGAAGAACATGTGGGGTCTTACCCCAATTTATGATTTGTTTAAAGAGTTATCAGATGACTATACATGTGTGATTTAACCCAGTTAAATGTAATATTCTCGAACAAAATTTACACGAACATTGAATTCATTACTTTTGATTTTTTTTATATTTAATTTTCACTAATTTTTGATAGTATTGTGAAGACCACTTTTTCGGTAATATTTTGTGGGCCTTGGGGCATACGAGTTGATTTTTTTTTCTTTTTATGATTTTAATTTTGATGGTTGTTATTAATTTAAAAAGTGCAATGAGTGTATGTTATGCATACAAAAAAATCCAACTTTTTTTTAAAGTGTTTTTCAGTTCCAAGACAACAAGTGAAACGTCCATTCAATCTGCCCAATAAATGTAGGCATGCACAATAAAATGGTAAAAAAATAAAACAAATTTTGGTATGCATGATATGAATTGGTATATTTCATACCTTGAGCATCGAACATGCACGTCGAATGCCGAGGAATGCCAAGTGCAATATTTAGTATGCGTGGTAAATTGATCAATTTAGACTATGCATACAAAAATCTGCACACATAATCGGTACACATGGTATTAATTTGGCTAATTCATAAGACGCTACAAACCCTTTACGCACATAAATTCTTATTAATGGCATGAATTGACTGAATTCATACTATGCATACCACACCTGTGCGCACACTGCATAGCCTGTATGCACAAATGATCAATTTGCATGGTATGAAATTATGGTCACTTGTACCATATCAACCAATTTTTTTTTTATATAATTTTGAGCATAGCTACACGCAAAAAGGTCTCATCGTAATCGATACATTCCCTTTGGGTATAACCCCTAGCCACTAGCATTTTCTTAAAGACGACTACTCGACCATCAAGTCATCTTTTACGTTTGTAGACCCATTTACTCCCTTTGGCTTTGCAGCCTTCTAGTAGGACTATAAGGTTGTAAACTTCTTTATCTAGCATGGATTGCAATTTGGTTAACATCATATTTTCCCAAGAGCGATTATCATTATCATGCGTTGCCTCTTTGTAGTTTCATGGATTCGATTCATCCAGGCCAGAGACTGAGTCAGAGGACTCTCCTAAGCCCATGAACCTATCGGGTTGTCTCACAATCCTCCTAATACTACATGGCTCTACAAGTCGTGGTACATAAATTGAGCTTGATGGTGTAGTTTTATCTTATGGTGTTGCATATTGGATACGTGGCACAGTGATTCCTCCCATTTCCTCGAGAACAATTACACTAGTCATTTTATGGTTCCTAACATAGGATTCCTCTAAGAACATGACATTTTGATAACAAATACATGCTTATTGCAAAGACTATAGAACTAATATCCTTTCGTTCATTTGGGATACTATACAAACAAATATACATCAGTACGTGATCCCAACTTGTTAGGATCCTCCTCCAACAAGTGTGTTGGGCAACCCCACACCTTGAGATGTCTTAGACTAGACTTATGTCTAGTCCACAACTCATGCAGTGTTGCAAGTACAGACTTTGATGGTAAGTTGTTCAATGTGTAGGCCGCTGTTTCTAGCATTTATCCCCAAAACAAATTAGGTAATTGAGCATAAGTTATAATAGATCGAACCATATCAAGCAGGGTACGATTTTTCATATCAGCTACGCCATTCTGTTGGGGTGTACCTGGCGTGACCAATCACTTCTACGATCTAATTATAGACACTCGATAGTTTTTCCATGAAGCGTCTCCCCAAGTGCTCTGAATTCCTTGAATTTCTGAATGGATCCTCACTTGTGTCACATCAAATAGAAATATCCATATTTAGTATAATCATCACAAAAATTGATGTAATACACATTGACATCTCTAGTCCTAGTAGACATTGGACCACATACATCAGAATAAATGAGCTCTAGTACTTCCTTGGCCCTAATGCCCCTTCCCCTTAAAAGGTCTCTTGGTCATCTTACCCTTCAAGCAAGATTTACAGGTTTCAAAATGTTCTACTTGTAGACCCTTAAGTGGACATTGATCCACCAACCCCTAAATCTTCCCAAGGTTAGTATATCCAAGTGTTAGGTGCCATAAGTACATATGATTCATCGAATCACTAGGAAAATTCCTCTTTATAGAGATAGTTGATAAATTACTTAACTCAGTTTGGTGTTGCAAGATTTTTGCATTGCTTATAATATAGATTGTTTTACATTATGCCATAACATATAATCAAATCACTTTTCTTGATAATGTAAGCATCATCAAAAGAAATCGAATATCCATCTACTACAAGTTTAAAAACTGAAATAAAATTTCTCCTAAATGATAGCACAAACAAAACATCCTTCAATACTAAAATTTTGTCTCCACTAAAATGTAGACTCACAACTCACACTACAACAACTGCCACAAAGGTAGCATCACTAAAATGAATAGTGACCTCACATTGTTGTAGTTTTCTTGTTTCCTGAAACATAGAGGAATCAGAACTAACATGATCCGTGGCTCCCAAATCTACTGACCATGAGTGAGTAGAAACGACTACTAAACATGATTCAACTATGTTTGTTTGATGTATATTCTCCAGCCAATCATAAATTATTAAAATACATATCAAATAGTCTGAGAAGAAAAATAAAACCACGTATTGTTTATACACGTTGTCACATAAATATGCTTAATATAATTTAATTGTAAAAACTACAAAGAAAATTAAATGCATCTCACATCATCTTATATTGCCAGACAGTCCAGAGACTATTAGGGTAGAATGACTACCATAATATAAATAAGTATTTTACTAGTCCCACACTTTGACTGAAGACCAGAGACTACTAGGGTAGCATGACTGAGTAATTGTGCCTAAGCTCGTACCATAAATCTAGCACCAAATATTTATTCTCGTTTTAGTACTTCTCCTCAGGGAGGTTATACCTCTACAAATAAATTCTACAGATATCATCTGAAGTTTAATTCATGTGAGCTTGTAATTCCTCAAAGATCAAGTCGCCACTAGGGTCCTCAGGGATCCCAAGAAAATTACTTCACAATTAAACCAATTTATGGAGACCATATATAATTCCACATTTAATCCACTTAAAATAAGGATAAATACTACATAAAATGATAATTACAACCCATTACACGAAAAATTATCCAAAAGGATATTTATGAAAAAAAACTAACTAAATCTAATCAAATCTAAATAGATTAATTATATCTAGCTAATCTTATCTAAATCAGGTCTGATAGAATTGTCCTATTACAATATTCAAACCTAGGAGTCGGGAACATATTAGAAGTTCTGAGGTGAGAGATGGAAGATCTTCACGTGGAGAAGGAGCGAGCGATCGTCGAATCATTGGAGATTCAAAAAGGTTAACATCAAAAACCAACTAGAAAGCATGTTTAAGATTTAAAATTCCTTTAAAGCATGTTTACTTGCGTTCTAGAATAAAGTAGGATGAATTAAATGCATGAAATAATTTCTTATATTAACCTAGTAGATCCTGGGTAGCGGATTCCTTCATTGGAATATTTAAAACCCCAACACTTGCATCGTAAGCCTCCAGATTAGGTGGGTTTGAGCCTCCTTCATCCTCATAGTCATTGCTCTCATCATCGGTCTTCCGATGTCCACCAACAGGTCCGCCTCATGGACCCGAGCTCGATGTGGATCGCCTATGATCACATCATTTTGTTTTTGTTTATTTAATCATGTATAGGTAGTTTATTTATTTTAGGGTTAGAAAGTAATCTACCATGAGATTTATTTGATTATGATTTCAATGTCCAAGACCCTATTTTGTTTTAGTTATTCTTGTTCTTTATGCTTTTGTTTGATTGATCATCAAATAGATGATCTTATATGTGTTGATGCGAGATTTGAGAGATGAGTTTCAATGTATGATAGAAGAACAATTAAAGTCGTAATTCAATAAAATCGAGAGATTTTAGATTAAGTATGAGGGCTTGATATCTTAAGAGCTTTTAGGAGTTTGAATCTAGTAATTAGATAGAGACATTCATTCTAGATTGTAATCTATAGTTTGAATACTTCGAGAGAGGGTTTAAGCTATTTGTGTGATTGTCTTAGCAAAACTTGAGTCACGATTGGATGTTGAATTGAAGAGTTGAGGTAGTTGATTGCTTGATGAAACCAAATCACTAGAATTCATTTTGTTTATTAGTTTTCTTTTTATAAGTGTTAGTTTCTTTTCTTTATTTCAAGCTTAATCTCATAACTATTAGTCTAGATAGTATAAGTTAGTTGATATCATGGTACTTAGAGTTTAAATCCTAGTCTCCGTAGATACGGTACTTTTGCTTGCTTTATCCTATACTATATTTGTACCGTCTTCTTACGGTATAGTTTTAGATGAAATAAATAGTCGATTAAGTTTTTAGCGCCGTTGCCTGGGATGAGTTTAAGTTCTAATATTGTGATAAGATTAATTGTACTACTTTAGACATTCTTTTTCTTTTTCTCTTAGTTTTTTTTTCTTTCTAGCTCTTACTAAGCATTATGCTACAGGTAGTGCATGCAAACTCGCTCCTAGAAATAGCCTTTGAAGCTTTTCGATCCTGAACTTGGAACCTCTTCTTGCCAGAAGATTGCACGTAAACTTAAGATGGCTTTTGCACCCGCGCAACTTGTCCAACAACTCCAACAATGGTTGCAACTTGTGCAACAACAACTCAACAACCAAGAAGCGGCAAGGAAGCAAGCTGAAGGAATACCCATTAGGGAGATGTTCACACAAATGCCAATTTGTGAACCACCAATTGGACCAAGGATCGAGGCTAAAAACATCAAACTCAAGCCAACCCTCATCTTTATGGTGCAACAAAATAAATACGAAGTGTGAGTCATTGAAGATCCTTAAGTGCATCTTGCTAAATTCCTAGGGATAAGCAATAGGGTGAAGGTAAATGGAGTCGTTGATGATACTATATGGATGAGATTGTTTCATTTTTCTTTAAGGGACGAAGCCAAGCAATGGAACCATACCCTTACACCGGGTCCAGTAACAAATTGGGATGATCTTGCACACAAGTTTCTACACAATTTTTTCCCACCTAGAATAACATTGAAGCTAAAGGCGGAGAGCACCCATTTCCAACAAATAGACTAAGAGTCTCTATAAGACGCTTTGGAAAGGTTGAGAGAGTTTTCGAGGAACTATCTAAACTATGGATTAGGGGAGGACCATCAAGTATGTTTCCTTTACCATGGATGCAATCTCGATGTCAAAAGATTGTTAGATGTCTACAGCGGGAAGTTCACTGTTGAACAAAGGACATGAGACGTCCATTAGCGAGATCAAGGACATGACCACTACTAGGTATGAGTGGTCGGGAGAGAGATGAATGCAAATAATGAAGAAGGTAGCTGCAACCGTGGAGACGGATTTGATGAGTTTGGTCGTGGAACAACTTGGTGCTCTCAATAGCAAGATTGAGAATCTATCTCAAGCAAGACTATAGCAAACCAATCAACCACAACACATGGTTGAAGAAGTTAGCTACGTATACCAATGAGGACAACAAATGTACTACAATGGGTACCACCCCAATCAAGGGGGAAATCAATACTATCCAGGTACTTGTTCTCTACCTAATCTCTCATACGCATACCCAAACAATGCTCTACAACCCCACCCGAATTCTTGGTCACAAATGGAGTGGTTGAAGGCCCCTTACAAATGGACCGTTTGCCGCCTCAGTTAAGGAAAAAGGTAAGTTTTCTCATTCTTTCTCCCACACTTCATACCCCACGGGTTCTTACTCATCACACACACTCTAGAAAAATTTTGGTGATATTTCTTGATCTTTTCTGCAAAGAATCACAAACACTCATCCACACATAAACAACAAATCTCCATTCAACTTTCACTAAGAAGAAACTCTACATTCATTGTTCGGAGCACACCACGCTTTCATTGGACTTTTGTTCATTCAAACACAAAATGTATGATTTTTATAACTCTACTTACTCAATTAAGGCAATTGGTGATGATTGAAGTATGGGTATGTCAATTAGATGCTCAACTTACTTGTTTTGTAATACAATTCACTGTGGCAATTATTCAAACAATTGATATGCATGTAAATCTTGAGAATTGAGACAAATGATTTAGCTTTAGGGTGCTCATAAAAATTTCCTCTTGAAATCCATGAATGATAGATAACTAGTCATGCCTTAGGAGATACAATTGCCTACTCTTTTGACATAGTGTGAAGACTTGAACACCAATTTTCATGCTTTGTTGTTCTTTATATCCTATTGTGTTTTTTGATGGTTAGAAATTAAATCCTTAAAATTACTCATAGGATGAGAGCAATTGTTAGGTGAGAATTTTAGGAGGGATGCATCAAGATTAAATTTTTTACATGTTTGAGACTAAGATTGTTTAGAGATTGACTTAATGTGTGAAGAACTTTGTTATAATGTGAAAATGGGGGATAAAGTTTTGTCCATGAAATAGGTCCTTGGTCTTTGTTGCATAATCCAAATTGAAAGTTTTCTTCATTCTATGGTGTGTTTTTTGGTGATTTATAAGTTCCCATAGCCAAACTGTGAAGGTGTGGACAAATGCTCCCCGTAGACCCAAACCACCCTATTCATTTTGGAGTAATACTCCATGACTCCAAGCACAAGGCAACATGGGACAAGCTGTTGCAACTCAACTTTCACCCCTCTTGTATCCCCAAGATGGAGCGTTGGAAGTGATGCGAATAATGGAAAATTTTTAGGAGTTGTGTGCTCAGGGAGGCCTTACTGAGATCTTTCGGGGTCAATGGTCATCATATAGAAAACTGACCCTCGAGTTCCTAAGGACATTGAAGGTGAATAAGATAAGGGCAACCACATAAGTTTTGAGAATTGAGTTTAGGCTCAACAATCAAAACATTGAGATTTCTTTGGACGAGGTCAATGACATATTCGAGTGCCAGATAGGAGATTATTTTGAGTCGGATGAGCACAACTGAGATCAGTTTTGGAGCATGATCACATTACCTCCAACCGAGTTCGCACCATTTGATCCATCGTCCTCCAAGTCCACATCCATTCACGACCCCGTGTTGCGATACCTTCAAAGAGCATGAGTCAACCCCTCTTTTGAAAGATATGATAGTGGTGGGGCACAAACCACCAAATTATTCGTGCTTTGGAGACTGCTCAATGGTCGGGCCATCGACCTAGGCGCTTACACGATACTACAGTTGGAGAGGATGACGTCCAAGAGAAGAGGAGATGTGCTATGCTGTGAAGGTATAATTACTCCAATTTTGGAGCACTGTGGAATTGACTTCTCGAAGTGGAAGATGGTCGATGGCGAGATATTGCTAAATGTTCAAGTGTGGAAGATCATGGACTTCTTGAGGGTGGATAGTGAGCACAATGGATATTTCTTCCAAAAGGTGGGGAATAACGTTCCATGGCCCAATCTAAACCTCACTATAGTGTCCAGATGAGAGATAAAGTACAACTGGGAGATGAATTAAGATGCCCATCACCGAGCAATTAAAGCTGCCCTGGTAGCATTACCTTGGAGGCACAAATATCATGTTGTGGGGAAAGCGCCGAAAGAGTTGCCTGAGCTTGAAGAGATACCCGGTACACAAGTCTACGACGTCCTTGCCCAAGAAGCTGCCTATGATTAAGCGGGACCATCTCATCGACGAACCCGTCGAAGGCAAAGACCACAATCACAAGATGAGTAGTGGGAGGCCATGGGATATCGCTTGGATAGCAGGAGAAATTGTTTGGATACACTAGAGACCACAGTTTACACCCATTTCGACACCGTTGACACAAACATGGCCATGGTGATCCAAATGATGCAACAATGGGGATCTTACCCACCACCGCCGCCTCAAAAGTAGTGGTTAGTACCTCTAAATTCACCATTTACCTAAACTTAGCCTTCACATGGCATGGACTATGTTTGGGGGGTTGCACTCTGGTGAACTTTTGAGGATTTTTTTTTCTTTTCTCTTCTTTTGTTTTGATTTGTTTTTCTTTTGTTTTTAGTGTCTTGTTGAGTCTAGTCTTGTTCTTTTATTTAATTCTTGTTGTGTCTTGTAAGATAGAATCTTGATGTATTGTCTCAATCCTATTGAAAACTTGTTTGATGGATTTTGATAAGTTGCTCATGATGTTAATCATTTTTAAATTTGCTCTCTTGACTAATGATTCATAAGTTGAATCTAGACATGCATTGTAGTAAATTGCTTGTTCACATTGATTCATGCTTGTGATTACCTAGTGAGATTTGAGTCTTAAATTCCTTTCATGTGTGAATTGATCAGATACATATACCGTTAGTTTCTAGAACTTGCTCAAAATCATTTGAAGTTTACATTATAGAAAGTGAAGATAGGTCATCATTCTTAAGCCACTTTTCTCCCTAAAATTGTCTTATTACTCATATTTTTCCTAGTTAGTGCTTTTGACCCTAAAAACCAATTCTTTGGATATTTCAATTTTGTTAAAATCTCTTATCTTGTGATCAATGAAAACTTTATGATGGACAATAAGGAGAAGGGAAGGGTATGAGAAAAAAAAAGAAAAAAAAAAAGGTGATATGGTTACTATGGAAAAAGGGAGAAATAGAAAAAAAAAATCTATGGAAAAGAAGGTTGAAAAGAAATTTGTGATGAAAAAAATTGGTATTGAAAAGATGTTTGAGAAGTAAGAAAAAAGTTACACAAAGTGTAATTTCATAGAAGTTTGATTGAAAATGATGGGTGATGTGTTTGAAAGGTAGTATTTGTTAATTACTTTTACTATATCTTAAATTTTAGTTACTTAGTCTATATATTCCTTACCTTGTCCAAAGAGCCTACATTATAACCAAAATAAAAGACATTTCTGATTCTTTATTCATATTCATATAAAGTAGAGGACATACAAGATCTTGAGCAAGCCTATGTGAATAATTTGAGAGTATACACTTAACCTTATACACTTGAGAGCTGAAACAAATATAATCCTTACCTTTTGTAAGGAGCATGAATCCAAGTTGATCTACAAGTTAGTAAGTGCAATGCATTATCTAGTTTAACTTTTTCATTGATTTGTCTTGAGAATTATAAACTTTGTTTTTGACTGAAGCAACAAAATTATCTTAGCCCTCATTCTCAAGTTTTTATTTAGTTGTTTTTCTTTGTTTGAGGACAAACAAATGATTAAGTTTTGGGGGTTTGATACACTTGATATTTCGATGTTTTAGTTTAATTCACTAGCAATTGGTTCTTTAATGAGTTTGTTGAGATATGAATGAAATAAGTTCTTGGAATGAAGTTACTAGATAAATGAGGCAAGAACGAAACATTTTAGCAAAGAAAGAGTCCAAACGGACCGTTTGTGATGGTAATCTTGCCACACGGACAGTTTGTCAAGTGGATATGGATGAGAAGTCAACCCTGATCCTGCAAACAGATCGTGTGTTATCCACACACACGTCCAAATGGACTGATTCCTAGTTCGGATCAGCCCAATAGTTCTATCCTCAGTCTACTATCCTCAGTCTAATTCAAAGTCTATCTCAACAAGTCCATATTTTTCTATATAAAGAGGTCCTTTAGGCATGAAATATGACAATTGAAATACATATTCATACAAAGCAAGGAAAAGAATGGAATATCAAAGACTAGCAAAGATTCTGCCTCTTACGGGTTTTGTTTAGCTAGTGTAGATTGTTCATGTCTTTACTTTGTTTTGATTTTGTTTTTATTTATTTAGTCAAGTCTAGCTGGTTTATTTACTATTAGGTTAGAAAGTAATCAACTATAAGATTTATTTGATTTTCAATTCAATGTCCAAGACCCTATTTTGCTTAGTTATTCTTGTTCTTTATGCTTTTGTTTAATATGCCATCAAATATGTGATCTTATATGTGCTGATGTGAGATTCGAGTAATGAGTTTTAATTCATTATAGAAGAATAATTAACATCTTAATTCAATAAAATCGAGAGATTTGAGATTAAGTACGAGGGCTTGAGATCTTAAGAGCATTTAGGAGTTGCAATTTAGTAATTAGACAGAGACGTTGATTCTAGATTGTAATATATGGTTTCAATGCTAACTATATATGTGATCGTCTTGGCGCGGACTATTTATCAAGAGGATATGGATGAGATGTCAGCCCCTAGCCAGAAACAGACTGTTTGCTATCTGCACACTCACACATGGACCGTTTGTCAGTTTGGATCAACTTGAAAGTTCTATCCTCAGTCTAATCTCAAGTATATCTCAACAAGGCCAACTTTGCCTATATAATGAGGACCTTATGCACGAAATTGAGAGGTTGGAATATATACTTTTACACTAATTCATCCCTGAAGAAGATTTTTGTCAGGCCATCAAAGCAAGGAAGAGCAAGGAAGATGGAAGATCTAGCAAGATTTCATCTCTATACGAGTTTTGTTTAGCTAGTTAGATTGTTCACGTTTTTCTTTGTTTTGAGTTATTTTGTTTAATTATTTATGAGTAGCTAGTCTTTTTATTCTAGGGTTCGAGTGTAGTGGATGACTTGCTACTCGTACCACTTCTCCACAACAGTTCAACCTTTGAATCTACTTACATATATCCCTCCTATAGTTTGAATATTTTGTGGGAAATATACTGTTAAGCCTAATAATCGGGGTTGGAGAATAGAAAATATCTTCTTAGTAGTATATGAGGGGGACAAAAATTCCCTTGTGTGTGCTACGAATATTTTCGTCCCCCACCCTCTTATTTATAGGGGTGTTGGGCTAGGTCAATGATTCCAATGAGGATTATGACTGGGCCTTTCAATGGGCTTAATATTATCAACAGTTTCACAAGACACGATTCTACATACTAACAACACTAGCACCACTAGACATTAACTACCACTGCCCAAGATATCAGATTTGGGTTACAAAAAATCATCACCTATTGATAAGTCAAAGTTGTATAAAATCAACATCGTATGCTCAATGTAATATATATGGATTTATAAATAAATAATCACTGAGACCTTGTACTTTATTTATATAGCATGAAAGTATGTATCTTACAGTAATTCATTTCAGTGCTATACCACACTAGTGTTATCAGTTGGTCAAGATAGGCGTGAACCTCAGATCAACACTACAACATTTTACGATAGATTGTCCATGTCTATCTAGGTTATGGACTTGATTTTCTTCTACAAGGAACCGACTGAAAGATCTTATGTGATTGTGGATCCATAATTCAGTCTACAATGTAGAAAGATGACTTGTTTGCTCGATTCATAATTACATATTTGTAATTAGACATCCATAATAATAAAAGGCAAACCACGTGACAAAGAATGTTTTATTCTCATTAAACTGGGAAATAAGGTTTTATAATACAAAACAGCTCGAAGCATGCTTTTCAGTATACAAACTTTAATAGAAATATCATAAGGAATAATTGCACGATCAACGTTATTTCTATACTTATTATTATATACTTCACTGTAGTGGGAGGGTTGTTACACAACCTTGAAGATTCATAGGTCTAAGAGAGTCTTTTCACTCGACTCAAACCTAGATGAATCCGTTTTTCATGACAACAAGTTTGGGAAGTTATGGAAGATGGAGGTTAAGACAATTTTCCTTATATCGATGTCTTGACGAGAACAATTATATATAACAACCTAATGACTATATGTACCATAAATATGATGGGTTTTAGTAATGTTCTTGGTACGCTATGCAAGTGTCATCCTATTGATCGACAATAACAATAAGATATCATCAGGCATTAGGGCATGGTTAACTAGTCAAGTCAATGATGAAGATTATGAGAGGCTGACAACATTCTTGGGGTCAAGATTATCCGAGATCATCAGAAAAGAATGTTGTGATTATCTCATAAATTCTACATCAAATATGTACTTAAAACACTTTAGCATGAAAAATTTTAAGAAAAAAGTTATGACCCGTTTACCATGGATTTGTTCATCTCAGGATAAGTGTTTTTAAGACACCTAGCGAGATTGAGAAAATAGGATGAGTTCTATATGCTTCGGCAATTAGAAGTCTTATATATCCTATGACATGTTCTAAGCTGATATCTGCTTTGTCATAGGCATTAAATCAAGATATTAGTTTCAATCCTGGTCAAGGTCACTATACTGTGGTAAAAAGATATGCTCAAGTACCCCAAAAGGACTAAGGACTATATGCGAATTTACCAAATAGCCGAGCTATGTTTTATGGGTCACCGGTTCAACTTTAGACTAATCAGGATTCAAGAAAATCTACCTCTGATTATGTGTTCACCTTAGGAGGGAAAGCGTGAAGCAAAATTACATCACAGGCTATACCATGAAAGTTGTTCAGCTGATAAGCTTCCTAGTGGTAGTAACATGATTTAGAATATGCCATGGAATATAGAGTCATGGGCTTAAAAACCTAGAAAATACATATAGGAAAATATCATATAAGTAAGATATAGTGAGAAACAGAAAGGAACAGGAAAACATAGGAATGCGTTAGTGCACTACCGGGTAGATGCCTCTACTGGGAGCCTGACAAAGCAGAACATTTACTCATCATGTGGAAGTATTAGTGGTCAAAGTTGCATAAAAAACATGCTTTGAGTATAATTAGAAGATTGTTAGGATTTATATACTGAAAAGCATGCCTATAACTACTTTGTATTGAAAACCTTATTTCCCACGTATTGAGGAGAAGTCAATATTGTCGCGTGACTTGTCTTTTATGGTTATGGATACTTATTCTTAAGCATACAAACAAAAATTCAGAAAACAAGTCCTCATTATATATTGTAGATTGAATGGTGGATCCATGATCATAGAAGATTATTTAGTTGATTTCTTGTAGAAGGAAATAAAGTTCACCACCTACATAGACATGGACAATCTATCGAGAAAGGTTGCTGTATCAATTCGAATTTCCACCTATCTTGGCCAACTGATGACACTGGTGTTGCATAGTACAATATAGATTACAGTGAGACACATACTTTCTTCCTGAGTAAATAAAGTACAAGGTCTCGGAGCTTGTTCATTGTTAATCTATTTATATTCATTGACCATAAAATATTAGTTATGCACTACTTTGATATATTAAAAGGTGCGGGTTTTTCGTAATCCAAGGATATTCCTGATATGTTGGGCAATGGTAATAATATCTAGCACTGCTAGTATTCTTAGTATATAGAATCGTATCTCGAGAGAACCCGAGTTGATAATATCACCAAGAGTTGTTTACAAAATGTTTTGTTATAGAGAAGCCCAACCGGCTTGGAATTTATTCCAAACTATAATAAATAGTGATTTCAATTAGACCACTCTTGGAAAAGAAATTAATTATTTAAAGCTAGCAGCAGGGATAAATTAACGTATATTGGATATCTTAAACTCGAGAAATAATTAATAAAAAAAGTCATATTCATAATATGGATGAGGACGGATAGTGCAATATTAATTATATAGTGGGGTCAATTAATATTAATGGACTTAATTAAGTTGGGGGCTTAACTTGATAGAATTAAGCCCATTATGAGGCCCAATCCTAATCCTTATTGGAATCCCCGACCTAGCCTACACCACCCCTATATATAGTGAGGTGGAGAACAAAAATTACATACATCTAAGTGGGAAAAACATTTTTCCCTAGTTGATAACTATTTTTGTTGATTTTTGTTCTCTACCCCGGCTATAAAGTTTGATAGAATATTGCTCCACCAATATTCAAGTTATAGGAGAGAATAGATCAGTAGATTTTATGGTAGAATAAAATTCTCTAACAGAGATGGATCCTCAATCCATGTTAGGGAAGGAACCAAACCATGTTTGAGAACGAATCGAAGATCAATGTCGAAAAGGATACACGCAAATAGTTTCTCGAGGTAACAATTTCTGGCAGCATAGAAGTGACTTAAGTTTCTCTACAGGACTCCGATTGAGGCGTATTAGATGTCCACGCGAAGCTCTCTCGATTAAGAAATGATCCTAGCACATGTCACAGAACAAAAAGAGTTCGATTGAAGGGTCAAACATGACTTTGAAGTTTGCTAACATGAATTGAATTTGTTGGATGATTTTGAATGGTGGAGTGATGGGAGTTGCAAGCCATACATATCGAAATTAGCAAACAATAATATGACACATGAGGTAAACTAATCGAACTATAGGAGCATGCTATGACTCGATTTAATTCTGCATTTGCCTACGTGCTATATGCGTCTAGGTAGATATTAGATATAGAATTGCATGGGTAATTCAAAGTATTAATCCTATGAGTTCTTAACATTGGAATTATATAATGAACCCTAGCATCATCATCATCATCATCATCATCATCATCATCATCATCATCATCATCATCATCATCATCATCATCATCATCATCA
>JAYDZE010512441.1:0-15499 GCA_034509125.1 Monilaria moniliformis
CCAGTGCGCCCCAGCCGCGCCCCACGTACCTCGCTCGCCCCAGCCACCCTGGGGCGATTCCAGCGTGGCCTCGTGCGCCCCGCGCCCCGAGCGCGCCCCAGGCGCGCCCCTAACAACACTAAATTCTTCGTACGAATATAGAAAATGAGTTTAATCACATTGAAATTTAGGCTTAGCCAACTACATAGACTACCTTAATTATTAAGGATTTACTCAACTTTACCAACTTTACCTAGTCTGCTCGGGAAAATCTCTATCTGTGACATTATGTAACTTTTTGACTGATTTTACATATTTTCAAAATTGCACCCCAATTGCTTAAATCATGGCTGACCTGACAATTTTAAACAATTACTAAATAGCAAATTCATAAAAATCTAGGATATTTCTGGGTATCAGGCTGACATAAAATTTGAAACTTAAAGAAATGTACAATACATTAATATAATCATAGATTAGTTGGAAGCTAATGCATATATTATTTATGTTACTGTGTTCCACTAATACATTCCCTTCCTTTCTCTTCATTTATGATGTTTTTCAGCCATCATGTTTGTCGTTATGTTTCAACTTTTCCTGTCACATAACATAATCCTCCTGATATTCTTGTTTTGATTTCTTGTCTCCTGTTGTAGGAATTTTTGAGAAGTTTGCAGATGCCTTCTCAAAGGCTGTTGAGAATATGAAAGTTGGACACGGCTTTACCGAAGGTGCAGTAGATGTGGTCAGTATTTTTGCTTTTCTCAAATTTGTTGCAAAGTTTTGCTGATTGTTCTGTGATTGCATATGATTTTTGCTGTCATATGCTATAGGCCTAGCATGTAGAAGTATCACACCCAAATCAATGCTCAACAGTTTTACATCAAATATAATATGCAAACAACTATTTTGGAACAAATAAAATGCAACTACTAAAGATGAAAGGCAAATACCAATTACGCAGAAAAGGAAAGAGAGCACTAACCTTGCTTTACAAACTCACTACCTTGCCTATTTATAGGGATTTATGCGGTAGATCAATAATTAAATATACCAAAAAAAAAAAAAAAATTCTTCCTAATCTCAGTTGTTTGTTTTATGTTTTTTTCCAATTTAACCACCGGCATGTTTGTTAGCAAAGTATTGCTGGTGGTGGTAAGCCTCTAGAAATTGGGTGTTTTCTTCCAACATAGCTGTTCGCAAATACCCTTTTTACTGAATCTATGATGTAGCCAAAGTATAAAGCATAATCATTAGCATTAACCCTTCTTGATATCACGCAGGGACCTTTGATTAATGATGCTGCAGTGCACAAGGTTAACTCTCTAAATCACATTCCCATTGGGTATTACTCTCTGCTCCAAGATAGTTGCAATTGACTCCTTCCAATTGCCTTACAGGTTGAATCGTTTTTGCAAGATGCCATCTCAAAGGTTTGTAGTTTTGTTGCATGGGATTATAGCTACTAAAGTCAGTTATTTTTGAAAGATCAATCATGTTGTTTTCAACTCCTTTTGAAACTATTGAGGAAATACTTATATTTCATCACGTGGCTGCTAGATATTGACAGTACACTGCTTTTGAATCTCGTATAACTCAAAATACAAATATGTGTATGTTTGGAAAAAGGTATTGTGACAGATTTTCATGTGCTTAATGTAAGCTATGGTAACATGTGAACTATATTGCTAGCTGCTTACTTGCTGTTTGTAAAAATTAAAATTGATCCAGGTTTTTGGAACTTGTGTGACCTAGCTCAACGTGCAAAAGGGCATGCCATTTTATTGATAATGCACTCCCACTTTTTGTGCTAACATATATACCTTTCTTGTTCAAGGGAGCTAAAGTCCTTGTTGGCGGCAAGAAACACAGCCTCGGGATGACATTTTATGAGCCCACAGTGCTGACTGATGTAAAAAATGAGATGATTTTAGCAAGGTAGCTCTAACAGCACGATCAATATAATCTTTTATTTATACATCACAGATGCATGTAGATGTGATGTCAAAGGAGATTGCAATTACTTATTGGAAATGGAGTATCTTCACATGTTATGACTGATAGTATATCTTTGCAGTTATCACACCATCTTGTTGTTGTGTGGCGTGTTGACCTAATCACCAGTCATTATGGTTCTATTGCATGATATACTGAAAAGGCATAACAGCTCAAAATGCTTTTCCTATGTCATAATAGGTAAAGCAGGAAAGGATAATAGCCTTCGCTCTGGTCTCTGTGAGCGTTGGTGGACTTGAAATTTGGAATAAACTAAATTAATGGGAGCATGTCACTAAGTCTTATTTCTTCCTGAGCTTGTGCTTGGGGAAGTGGTTATTACAGTGGCCAACCTTAGAAAAATATCACGTACAATATAATGAATTCACTCTCTTACTTGTCTATTGCTTGTTGTCAGATGTTTCAGTGGCTGGAAATAGATAATGATCATGTTGTTTCATATTTTCTACATGTACAATTTTTTTGACTTTATATACTTTTATGTAGAAACTTATAAAAATCCATTTTTCTCTGTTGAGTGCTCTGTGTAACTTAAGAGTGATCACAATCAAATGACATCTAAATAATCTTGACATTGTTTTATTTGTTATCATGGTTAACCTTTATCTTTCCTTGATATCAGGGAGGAAATATTTGGGCCAGTTGCGCCTCTTCAGAAATTTAAGAGTGAGGAAGAAGCTATCCGCCGGGCCAATGACACTAACGCAGGTATTCTGATATGACCCTCAAAATTGAATATGAAGAGGTTTCTGTTCTTCTGTAAATCTAAGATGCGAAATGATTCAGCACTTTTCTTTTATTAAGGTGAATGCTCATCGAAACCATTCAATTTAATGAGTCCTTGTATCTAGAATGAAACAAATCTCTGATTTGTAGGTCTGGCTGCATACATCTTTACAACAAACATGCAACGCTCTTGGCGTGTCTCTGAAGCTCTTGAATATGGATTAGTTGGAGTTAATGAAGGATTAATTTCGACAGAGGTGGGGATCTGATTTTTCTCTAGTGTAGGTAGAAGAAATGGATGCTCCATCTTTCATTAATCATCTTCCTTTGGGTGTAGGTTGCTCCATTTGGAGGTGTTAAACAATCAGGCCTTGGCCGTGAGGGATCAAAATACGGGATCGATGAATATCTGGAAGTACGTATTCATATTCACTCTTATTTATTTTTGTTTTATTTATTTCATTACCAATATTGTAATTGTTCTTGGTTGGGGAGGGCGCAAAGCAGCTTGGGGACTGTGGTTATGATGCAGAGTTTCATGTGCAGCACACTCATTTCCGGGTCTTATGATTTAAAATGAGTATACGCAAAAGACATGATCACCATATGTTTAAGATTCATTCTCAAGTCACTGTTCTTTGTAAACTTCATCCTCTGATACATGTTGATTTCCTAAACCTTGACGGGATCCTAATTTACCCCAGCAAAGGGATTGAGTGCCTAAACAATGAACTCATGGCCACATTATGTGAGAACATAATCCTCAAATAATTGCATCACTTAGTTGGTAGCGCCACTTTCTTGTCTCCGCTGGTGCTTACTAATTCTTGGTCATATATTACAAGTCTCTGTTCAACTAGTATAGTTTTGCAATATGTGATTTATTGGTTTTGATAATAGTGGTTAAAATATAATATTATCGTTTTTTGTTGCAGATGAAATATATATGTATGGGGAACATGAACTAAGTTGTCGTCCTTGGCTTGGATCGGATACACTAATAAATGCAAATGCCCAACTGTCAGCACTTTGTTAAAGCAGCTAGGTATGGTGGTTACATTGTCAAGCCCCTACCCCGAGCATTTTGTAAACAGCCTTGTACAGTTGAGATGCCCCATTTATTTTTTAAGTTTTTGTACTATTCCCAGGAGACAATTGCTTTTTCTTGCACCCTTGTTTTATCTCATGAATTATTTATGTGAAAGTTAAGCTCTCTCTCCCTCTCTTTATATATATTCATATATTTATGTGTGGTGTAACTGGTGTTTGGACCACGTTTGATAAGTAGTTCCCGGGCTAAGATTGATTTTTTATGGGAAAATGTGCAGGTGTGTGAGTTGTATGATGTTAAAAAATGGAAAAAGATCCTGTTGCCATTTTCTTTATTTATCAAGTCTCCCATCCCCAATTCAAGTTGTTTGTGCGTATTCACATTCGAATTAGATGATGTTTTTCCTTTGTTCTCCTTTTTCCTTTATTTTTTTTTTGGGTTGGGAGGGGTTACTACTGGTAGTAGAAAAGATTTCTTGAAATTGCAAATGGATCCATGGATCCATCTTCATGTTTGGCGCTTTCAATATCCGGTTCACGTTTTTCGGCTTTTGAGATAAAAAGGACACTTCTCAAAGAGACCTTCCAAATAAGATGGTCCTCAACGAATCTGATTCCTGCCCCTAATTGACTCAATCCCGGGTTGACTCAGTTTTATGTTTTTACGCTTCTTTCCTAACTAATCAGTAATCACACAAATTTAGCTTAAAATTTATTGGTTGATCTAATTAATCTGACAATTTGATAGGCTTAGGATGGAAAAATTATAATTTGAAAAAAAATCTCAATTTGAATGACCTTAAATTGAATAGCCCGCAATCCAATAGGCTTGGCTTCAGTATAGCCTGACTTTTATAGGATCAATCTGAAAATTAGCGAGTTCTCATATTTAATTTTCAAACTTTATTACTTTGATTTTTTTAAACTTTTGAAAGTTAGTATGATAATTTTTTTTCAAATATTTGTAAAAATGCATTTTGATTCAATATTTCAAAGTTATATTCATCATTTTTTTACTATAATATTAATATAAAATGTTTAGATTCAAAATTTGAAAAATGATAATCATTTATGAAAAATATATGTTCCTACTTCTCTAAGAGTTGAAGCAATATTCATTTATGGATGTATTTTTTTGTTAGAAATATATAATTATTAAGATTAATATAATAATTAAAAAAATTAATAATTTTTTTTAGCCCAATTAGCCTGATGGGTTATCTAAAAACCCGATAGTTTAGGATTATGGTTTATAATTTATAATCTGGAAAAATCACATTCTGAATAACCTGTAATTAAATAGCTCGACAACCTGAGATTGGTCCGAATCTGAGCGGATTGGCCCGATTGACATTTCTATACACAATGCTTCTCAAATGAAATAACACACAATGCCTCCGTGCTCAAGAAGCTAAATCTTATTCCTCAACAAATATATAAATAAATATGAAAAGGCTATATTCTATATCTTGGTAGTTCTGGATTATAAATCTTAAACCGTGACAAACGATCACGTTGGCTAATAAGAAGAAGATAACAAAAATGTGTCATTAACACAAAATCTATTTTGGTGTCATTAATACAAACAACGTAGTTTGAGTTACTAGTTAGTAGCATACACAAAAATGAAGAGAGGAGTTTGAAAAGATGCTAACACAAAGTCTCCCTCTCCTCTAGGAATAGGAATATATAGGAAGAGAGGAAAGGGTCCTCCACGATCGCGAGTATTGTCGTCTTCTACTTAATATTCAAAAGTAACAAAATTATATCGCAAGACATGCAAATAAAACAAAGAAATTATTGCTAAAAATAATCATATTTGAGTAGACAACTGAATAGTTTTCGAATTGATCGAACATACAAGACCAAGATCTAGAACCCTTTTGCCATACATTACAATCGCTGCTTCTCTTTGGTCTTAATCGAATTATGTGGGAACACACCACACCCAAAAGCAGGTTATTGGTCAGGCGAAATTTACATGAGTACTGCATCAATAATAGAAAATTATTATTTTTTACAGGTATAAGAAAAGCAATTTAAAGAGGCAATAGTGGTAAAAAAAAATAAAAAAATAAAAATAAAAGCTTGAAATGAGGGAAGTATAAGGTCCCACCAATTCAGCTCAAAGGAATATATTCATTTTTTGGAATAAATTCGGAAAGAATATTAAGATGCTTAAAATTTAAGCATCAATTTATGGTTTAGAAAAATAAACGAACTACTAAAAGTTAAACCTCAACTTTTAGTGCATATGCTTTAGTAATGGGACAGCTACTCTAACGTGATACTCCAAATTAATTTCCCATTAAACATTATATAATCACAATTAACTACTAACCGCATGCTTTTTATTTTTTATTTGTTAACTAATTAAGGGTCTCGGAGGTGTAAAGCACCCTACTTAAATTTTTTGTAAATTTTGAAGATGAACCTCATGGCTACCATACTACGTTTTTAATTAAGGTTTTGTAGAGAAAATATTGAAGTCCATCATCAAAATTGTAGTGAATGAATAATTAATTAACAAGGCGTTGAATAGAGAGAAATTAGAGGATATAGGAGAAGAGAAGGAATCTTTACTTTAAGTCTCAACGAAGGAAGAACTTATTCCATTAGGAGAAAGATGAATAGTATGTATGAGGTGAGCCCATTTTTATATGGTTGTTCATCTATTTCTAACTCTCTTTATCTTTCTCAACCTACGCTTCCCTTTCAATATATTTGGACCATTTATCAAAACTTCAGAATTTGTATTTCTTACAAACACTAAAGATATACACCCGACATATACTTAATTCACAAATCAACTCTAACATGGACTATTATATATATATATATATATATAATTGTTTATATATAATATTAATAATATATATCAAATATATATACATATTATCTTAATTACATACTTGGTTTTATATACTTTCTTAGAAAAGAATAATTTTGGTACCATAGTTTCTGAATATATGCTCATTACCCGTGATTACAGTTTACAATAAAAATAATATATATATATTTATATATATATATATGTATATATATATATATATCCATTTTCAATCTTTTGATTAGATTCATTGATTTCTTAAATGAATTCGTTGTCCTATGTTCAAATCTTATGCATGAGATGTGAAAATTTAACTTTTTTTTAACTAATCATTTTTCACACAAAATTCGTCATGTTTTATACTTGATATTTCTTATTTTTCCGTAGGCTATATATATTTATATAAACTATGTGCTAAGACTATACATATGAATATATCATATATATCCTTGCATGCTTGAAATGACGAGTGGCACACACAACAACAATAACTAAATTTATAAGTTAAAAAACACATGAAGTAAATTTTGTAAATAGCAAAAGATAGATAAAATAAAATGTGGGGTGGGGTTAACTTTTGGTTGTGCATGTCATGGGATGACAATCTTCTATTCCACAAAAGCACCAGAGATTGAGATTAGTGACTTTAGAGCTAGCTAACCCATATTAAAGCTCCTCACACACACACTCACACACACATGCCGCTTTATGCATTGATCTTCACGTCCCTTTCTATCATTTTTTTGACCATATTAATTCCTTAGAATTACTAAATTATTTATTTTGTCTATTCAAATTTATTTACTTCAAGCTGATACATTTTATTTTAACATAACTTTTAGATGCTATTTTATCTACAATTCGTTAATTCATTATCTTGATTCAAAACTTGAGAATTAAGGGTTTGATAAGACTGAAAATCGATTAGTTTTGTCAACTTTTTAAGTTTATTTGTAAATCCTCGTGGAAAAAATAACTTGATATATATGCAAATTTAATATTATAACATAATAAATTATTAAAATATTGCTTAGGTACGGGAGTATGAGTATGAGGGCTACTACTTCCATAAGTATGGCCCTAAAATTAGATGAGAAAATTACGTTTTAGACCTAATTAAAATTTGCGCCATTTTTTCGGATATAGAACTCACTTTTGACATTTACGTATTAGCATGTACCTCATAAATTATATCAATTTTTGAGGTACCGAAAATCGTGGTGGCAGTCTAAAATTTACATACTTAGAATATATACTAGATATAAAATAAAAGTGAAAATATTTTCCATCTGATTCTTTTAATTCGATGGTACATTTATTCAGTTGCCAATATGGTATCCAAAAAAAAGTAGACATAATCTATCTTTGAAATAAAAGATTTTATTTATTTGGAATTAGCATGTCAAAGTATAGTTATGAAAGTGTAACAAACCAAAATATTAATTACATTATACACTCATAATTACAATGCATATTAAACTAATAGAGCCACGTTTGATTACCTTTTGAATTTGTGGCATTACATAAGATTATATATATACAAGACTTAACTTTGATAAGAGTTGAATTGGAACTTCACATACAATGCAATACGTAAATGAAGAAATCGATATGGTTAGAAAGCAGAGGATGGAGGTGAATGGTGGGATTGTGTCTCATTCTGAAAAGAACTGATCATGTGGTTAATGATAATACCCTAAAAAGGGGTCGTACCACGAAAGACAACAAAATAAACTTACTTTAATGAAATAAATCAACAACTTAATGGTCCTACTCGGCTACTCCTACACTACTACTAACTCAACCTCAATGTGTCACCTCCAGGCTCCAATATATATGATCATTGCATTGCATAGCATTGCATTGCATTGCATTGCATGCATTTTAGAGCCCATCTATTATTATTATTATTATATATGTGTGGAAAGAGCCAAGTGAGTTTCACTTTCACTACTGGTGGTTTGATTTACAGTAGAGGAATATATATAAGCAAGGGCTCTGCAATTATGTACTCTCCTTTTTTCTGATCATAAAAGGTATGCAAATCCTACGCATACGGCATATGCATACGCTTTCTTTTCTTCTTCTTTTTATTTCTTTTTTCTTTTCTTTTTCAGTATCAGAGATGAAATACACATCTTAAGATGTGTATGTATTTCTTCTCCGTCCTCTATACTCACAGAATATTCACATTGCAAATTAAAATACCATCTAATTAAGTTTTTATAATTTCATTAAAAAAACTCACATATACATATATATATATATATGTATGTATATCAAATATGAACTAGGAATTAATGTAGAACTAAAAACTAATAATATAACATCTAACGGCTATAATAATGACACCTGTTTATTTAATTTCCTTAATTAACAAAGGAAAAGGTTTTTTTGGAAATCAAATATAGGGATCAATTTATCCTTGGTAACTGATATTTATGGACAAAAATTATAACTGATATTTATAGATGTAGATTTATTTTTGCAAAGTATTTATTTTTAATGTTTTTTTCATTTATCATATCTTTTTCAATAACAATTGTCTGTATCATTATAAAATACGAACACCATATTTAATTGCAGAAACTTTCATCATCTTATTTCCAATAAAATCATTGTAACATAGACATAACATCATTATGTAGTCTCACTATAATCATTACATATATAATATGCAATAATAGATATAATCATAAACGCATTGAAAAAATTAACAGATATAACATACACATATAATCATTATATAGTATGTATACAATCATTACATATATAATATACTAATCATCTCAATATTAGAAAAATTAGTTTAAAATACATATAACATAATCCAAAAAAAATCATTTTAATAAAAGCAATACATCATTGAAGAGTAATTGCAATGTCATTATTTATACATAATACTGAAATAGATAGAAGTTTCAAATCATTACAACACAAATAGACAATTTATCAGCCAAATGAATTAATGATGCTTTTTACTGATTTTAATATAGTAAATAACATCAATTAGTTACAAATAAAATCAATATAATGAACTGGATATATCATTAAAAGAATTACTGCAGTGTCATTATACATACAATATGCAGTAAGAGATAAAAATATTAAATCATCAAAACACACATAATGATATGGAATGGCGTCTGAAATCCCTAAATAGATATTGAGTAAGCACAATAATGATAATGGTAGGTATGATGTTGATCCACCTTTCCCATAAAAATCGCTAATTGCCAAATTTAATCAACCGCAATTTTTATTTCTTTTCTCACACACACACACACACACACACACATATATATATATATATATTATATAGGGGTGCACTAGGGTCAAAACACCCCTATAGTGCTAGTGCATAACAAAGACTGTTGTCAACCGTTAGATTCCAGAATCAATGGCTGAGATGCTACTAATACACGTATCATTAAATCAGTATATACTAATATCATCAAAATGGTAAATGAGGAAAGAAATAAAAGTCGCGGTTGATTAAATTTTGCAGTTGGCGATTTTTATGGGGAAGGTGGATCACATCATATCTCCCACTATCATTACTGCACCGCGTAACTTACTCAATATTTGTTTAGGGAGTTCAGACGTTATTCCGTATCATTATGTATGTTTTGATGATTTAATATATTAATCTCTTACTGCATGTTATATGTTAATGACATTGCAGTAATTCTTTAATGATGTATCCAGTTTATTATAATGATTTTATTTGTAACTAACTGATGTTATTTACTAGATTAAAATCAGCAAAAAATATGATTAATTCATTTGGATGATGATTTGTCTATTTGTGTTGTAATGATTTGATACTTCTATCTATTTTAGCATTATATATGAATAATGACATCACAATTTCTCTTTAATGATGTATTGCGTTTATTAAAATGATTTTGTTTGAATTATGTATTTTAAAATAATTTTTCTAATATTGAGATGATTTTTATATTATATGTATAGTAATTTTATATATACTATATAATGATGATATGGTTATATCTATTAATTTTTCAATGCGTTTATGATTATATCTGTTATTGCATATTATATGTGTAATGATTATAGTGAGACTACATAATGATGTTATGTGTATGTTACAATGATTTTATTGGAAATAAAATGATGAAAGTTTATGCAATTAAATGTGTGTTCGTATTTTATAATGATGTAGACAATTGTTATTGGAAAAGATATGATAGATAGAAAAAATATTAAAAATATATACTTTGCTAAAATAAATCTACATCTATAAATATCGGTTATAAATTTTTATCATAAATATTGGTTACCATAACATATATATTTTAACTACCGAATCAGGTAGCATATTTTACGCAAGGATAAATCGATCCCTCCATTTGATTTTTTTCCAAAAAACCCTTTCGTCTGTTAATTAAGGAAATGAAATAAACATGTGTCATTATTATAGCTGTTAGTTATCATAATCTAATGGTTGCCATTAATTCTTAATTTTGCATTAATCCATGGTTCATATTTGAATAAACGGTCCAAATTAACCTTTTTTTTTATACCAGAAATGAAATTTCATCACGCAACTTGATAATCGTATATGTTAAAACTCTAGTTTTCTAATTTTCTTTTAATTCGAGGGTGTTACGGATATAGTAAAAGGTAGAGGAAACTTAACTTCACTAAGTGCAATAATTTGGAACCAAACTAAACCATCAACACCAAATTTTCTACAATTTTCCAAAAATAGCGAAAAGTTCTCTTGGTTCAAAATGTCAATATTTCCATAATTCCAAATATTAACCACAATACGAAATTAAGTGTCGGAACCGTGCTTAATTATTTACTAGAAATGGCCCACTTTATGGGTTAAAAGAAATAGCTAGGGTTCTCATTGCGGGGAAAAAGATACATGGCTAGCTTGTGGAAAACACAAACGGATTTTCCTTTTCTTTTTTGTTTTGCTCCCAACTTTTCGTAATTTTGAAATTGGTGTTAATTAAGGTTTAAAAATATGCATAGTTCCACTATAGTATTTGAGAAAGCAAAGCCCTTTTTCTCCCCCGCCTTCATATCCGCACCCTATTCTCGCAGCATTTGTTCTTGAATCTGAGGGTATTCTGAGAGAGGGTGCAGTGAGGAGAGAGAAAGTAGAGAGAGATAATAATGTTCCACCCGAAGAAGCCATCAAGTATGAATTCTCACGAGCGGCCCATGTGCGTCCAAGGCGACTCTGGTCTCGTCCTCACCACTGATCCCAAGCCTCGTCTTCGCTGGACTGTCGAGCTTCATGAGCGCTTTGTCGACGCCGTAACGCAGCTCGGC
The DNA here is from genome assembly GCA_034509125.1 of Monilaria moniliformis. Classification (NCBI taxonomy): domain Eukaryota; kingdom Viridiplantae; phylum Streptophyta; class Magnoliopsida; order Caryophyllales; family Aizoaceae; genus Monilaria; species Monilaria moniliformis. The sequence continues at coordinate 11,912 of JAYDZE010512441.1, forward strand.
GGCCCTGACAGTCTGTCACCTTATCTTTTCCCCTCCCTCCAATTTCTCTCTTTTTTTTTTTCCCTATTTATTTATTGAATGGAAAGTATCTGTAATTTAGAGGCGACGCCGAAGACAATCATGCGAGTTATGGGGGTGAAGGGTCTCACGCTTTACCATCTCAAGAGCCATCTTCAGGTTCCAAACCCCACCATCAAGATTCTATTTTTAATTTCTTAGCTCCTTTGTTTTGGAGTTTCTGATGTAGGGTTGTTTCAAAGGTTTGATTTTTTTCGCTCTTTTTTTTTTTTTTAATTCAGAAATTTAGGCTGGGAAAGCAGCCTCACAAGGATTTCAATGATCACTCGATGAAAGATGGTATGAGAGGTGACTCTATTCACAAGTTTAATATTTTCACACACACACACACATGTTTATCTGTGTTTATTTGAAAACCCTTGTATATCTAATCAAATTATATGTATGCACTTGTGGTGGCAGCTTCATCTCTTGAACTGCAACGAAACAATGGATCGTCATCTGGAATGATGGGGCGAAGCATGAATGAGTATGTAATTCTTTGTATTTTTATTCTTCCTTTGATTTTCACGGTTTAGTTGTCCATCTGTATGTTGAAAAACGATATTTTCTGGGTTTGTGAAAAATCAAAACCTTTTAACTTGTCGGCGGCACATGTGATCGCATGTGCACGACAATAACCAAAAAACATTCTTCGTCCTTTGAAAATCATTTTCCAAAAAAAGCCTGATTTTTCTGTGGATTGCATCTGCAAAATTGGTACGTGTGATCTCATATCAGTGGCAATAATGTTCACATCACTGATGCAATTAGGATGCAAATGGAGGTCAACAGAAGACTCCACGAGCAATTAGAGGTAAGTAATCAATCGATTTATCTTTTCCGATAAACACACTGAAATTAAACATATAAATAATACTAAAAACAGGTCCAGAGACACCTGCAACTCCGAATTGAGGCTCACGGCAAATACATGCAGACAATTCTCGAAAAAGCTTATCAAACGGTCCTCGCCGGCGAGAACATCGCAGCCGGCTCCGGCAACTACAGCAAGGCGGCGGCAGGGCCCGAAATCGCCGCCATGAAAGAGTTCGGGCCCACTCTCAACTTCCCCTCCCTCCAAGACCTCAACATCTATGGCAGCAGCGACCATCTCGACAATCTCCACCACCAAAACATGGAGAGATCATCCATAGATTCCTTCATGCCCGCTGCCGACAACTTCCTCGGCAAAAAGAGGTCCAATCCATACACCAACGCCAATTCTGGCAAAAGCCCCTTGATCTGGGCCGACGATCTCCGGCTGCAAGAGCTCGGCACCGCCGCCACCGCGTCGTGCCTCGAAGATCAGATCGGGCCTCTCTCGATCGACCGTGGCAGCGATATCGATTCGGTTTCGGATATCTACGAGACCAAGCCGATGCTGTCGGGAGATCATGATAAGAAATACGATGCGAAGATGGATCGGCCTTCGCCGCCGCGCCGGGCGGTGGCGATCAGCGCCGGAGGGATGCAGCAAGGGCGGAGCTCGCCTTTCGGGTGAAGTTTAACCCCAAACACACATACACATATTTAATTAAATTAATGCTTACTTTTTCGTTTTTTTTGGTGATGGTAATTTTAGTGTATTAACTCAAGTAGGGGGTTTGGAGTTTTTAATTTAACCATTTAGAAGTCGAAAATGAGGAATGCAGAAGTAGATAGCATCGATCACACGTTATTACATGCTGTCGTTTTGCTTAATTTGCTGGGATGTTATGACATCTTTGTTCAATAATCCTAGGATCGACCGCTACTGTTTGATCTTTATTTTTAGATTATTTTGTTTTCTCTTACACATGCATGTAATTGATTAATTGCAACCTATATATATATATATATATGTATTAATAAATGTGTGTTGTCGTGTTTATGTTTTTGATGACAGAATGGTGAAAAGGAAATCCATGAGTTTTCAAATTTAAGCAGTGCTTGAGATTTGAGATGGAAATCAAATTAGATATTTGGAAAGAAAAAGGATGTTTTTTTTTATAAATAATTAATGTTTATCTTAGGTGATTAGTTGTGGTTGATTGCAGGGTCGTTTTCTGTCTTCTTAGAATTATCACTTGTCTGTTGAACTAATCATTGAATGCCCGAATCCTTTTCATACCGGTGCTTTTCAGTTAGTTAAACTCTTCATCATTACAGAGTTTGTCATTCCATTGGAAAACTAACTATATATATGTGGTCCTCTAAATATGAAAATTCAGTTAATTGGTCATAGTTTATATGTTTTCGTGCTTTCAATTAGATTTATTTGAAACACTTGTGGTGGATATGAAACACAAAATGAAAGATAAAATATTAAATGAAATAGTTTATGGGTTCTAGAGTAGAGGACATGACACGCTACAAATTTAAGAAATAATTAATTCATAGAGTATAATATAGTTTTGTTCCTTTATTCTAGAATTCAATTCTCCTGAATACGTAAAGTAACAAAAGTAGACACACATACAAATAAATATTTAATTGAAGGACATGTATTTACCAAAATACTTGGGAAAAAAGATTAGGGGTCCAAGATTTTGTGTAGAGGAAATTGCGCCGACAAAGAGTATCCCACTTTCGTAGCCTTTTTCTTCTTTACCATTCGATATTATTCCATTGATATGACATGGGTTGCAGTGGAAAATAGGTGCTATTTGTAACTTTATTCTCACTCACTGAGTCGCTCGGTATAAATACATGATCGTAAACCCTAACGCGGAGTTATAAGACTTAAAAGTGAAATATATAATTAAGTAAATTATTTAATTGGTGTACAAGTCCTTGTGCATGGAACGCAAAATAGACACTTTTTCAAATGTTTTTGAACTATATAACTAATCACCTAAAAAAATAGGTCGAGTTCGAGTCATGTAGTATCAATGAGTTATAACTTATGAAAAATAAAAAACTAAGAATTAAGGGGTTGTATTTATGGGGTATGGTATGGTGTATAGAAAGGAATATGAAGGCGAGAGCAAGTTGGCTTTTTTGGAAGGGTGAAGGCAGATTAGGACAACCTTTATTTCTGCCAGGGACAAAGCCATATATAGGCTTGACGTAGGCGCCGTGTAGAGAGAGAGAGAGAGAGAGGTGATGATGAGTGGAAAAAAGTAAAGTGGGGGGAATAAAATGGAGAAGCAACGCGCACTCTGATGCATGCAAATATCGATGAAGCTTCCAACTTTACGAGCCCAAAGTTGATGAGGTCTTCCCATCAAAAGGCTGATACAGATTCACTACTACTCATCATTACATGCAATGCAAACTATATATATATATATCTAAAGATATATATGCTTTGCATAATTGCATTGCATATATGTATGATGATTCGTTGGCATTCTAATTACGGATATATAAATAATAGATACACCTATAGGCATAGTGTAAAACCATGTCTTGGTTGATTATGATGATGATGTCCTAATCTGTGGCACGCACACCCATGCAACTACAAACCTTCATGATACATTGGATTCTGTGGCTCATACCTTTATTCCCCCCCCCTCTCTCTCTCTACTCTCTAACTAAGTACAC